>JAHZNF010001919.1:0-25625 GCA_027744215.1 Troglopedetes dispersus
TTCCATTAAATTAGGTTCTATTTTTCAAAGAAAACCTGGCGAAATAATTTTTATAATGTAAAACCTTACTTTTATTTCAGCTCTGGAGAGACGGCCGTGGCGCTGCACAAAATATCATTCCTGCTGCCACCGGTGCAGCCAAGGCTGTAGGAAAGGTTATTCCCGCTCTGAACGGAAAATTGACTGGTATGGCTTTCCGTGTCCCAGTTCACGACGTGTCCGTGGTCGACTTGACCGTGAGGTAATAAAATTCACTCCAAAAAGTTTCTTTCTTTGCAATAACAATTTATTATTGCTCCCAATTTTAATAAAACTTACATTATACTAACAATAACTTTTCTTTAAAGAAAAAACGGGGACAACTAAGCTGACAACGCGAGTCAACAACAACGTCATTATATATCTAGCACAGTGAATCAATAAATAAAAATTAAAAAACTGTAAAATTGGCACATTTTAGAACAGAAGGCTGTGTGTACTGTAGTGATGTGAAATCTGTGAAATCTGCTTTTTTCGTCTTTGTTAGTAAAAACATCTAAAAAATATTCCAGAATGGTATATTATTATATGATCTATCATTTTTAAAAAAGAGAAATTGTACGTCAGAGTCGTCAAAGTGGACAATAGTATTAAATTCCAACAACTGATTCTGAAATCAAGTTAAATGAGTAATTCGAAGTATTTTTTTTCTTGAAATTAATCCATCTTTAATCCATCATTTTTTCATTTCATTTTTAACAGTTTTAGTTTGTGTTAATTATAGAGACTAGGTCAGCTCACATGTTTTTTAAATTCAGTTTAGCAAAACAACAACAAAAAGGTTTATTTAAAAAAAATTGTTTATCACTTTCTTCTACGGAGATATAGGTAAGCCTTAACTTTCTAGACAATCAACGAGATTAGTAAATCCCAGCTTTTCGGGCTCCATGAAATCACTAGAATCAAATTTGCTGATCTTCTGAGGATGATTCGGTCGATATCTGTGCAGGGAGAGCGGACACGGGAGTAACTCGGGCATCACAGAATGGTGGGTTATCAGCGAGTTGAGGTTTTTGAATTCCTTGACAAAGCCCTAAAGAAGGGTTAAATGAAATCATTAAATAATTCAGTATTTTTCATGACTGGTGAAAGGTTTATTGAACAGCCAGATTTAGGAATTTGCAAAATGGGAAAAAATGTTGCTCTAATAAAATCCGAGCTGAGCATTTTGAAATTGTTGCATTTTTTACATTTTTTCGTTTATATCTTTCAGAATAAAAATTGAGCAATTCTAGCAGTAAGAACCTGAATTTTTTTTAGCTCCGATTATAAAGACAACTTTTGCACACAATTTTTTCAGAAGAAATAATATTTTTCTCTGTAATTGTCTGGTATCGGTCGTTATCCTTCATTCAGACTGTCTTCTTATTTTGAATTAAAACTGAAATAATATTACTAATGTTCAACTTCAACAAAACATACCTTGATCTTGTATCCTCGTCCTCCCTTCAGAATCAGATAATGAGCGATCCCAAACCTCTTAAATTCTTTGGGCACTCTGAGTGACAAGGCGAAACAGCCGGCTTTCGTGGTCGATTCACGCACGATGAAAGACCCGATCGGCTCATTTCGTAGGACTTCCAGAGCAATGTCCCTGCATCATCCAGACAAAAGTAAAAATGTTATCACCATGAAAGAAAAAAGGATTAACATCTTTACATCATGTCCAACTTCACACACAAATCTTTTCTCCGCCACTAATTATTTCATGTTTTTTATGGTGAACAATAAAAAAAGAACAGTCATGCCTGGAAGCATCATCATCATTATAAATTATTATATTACTCAACATCTCTCGACTCTTTTTTTCCCTTCTGTGATCATTATTGTCGTGTCTTAACCGGACAAAAAAAAATCTCTCTCGTTTCAGAAATATTTTTGAGGAGGAAGAATGGATGGATGGAGCACAGACAAAGATTTATTGCTGGATTCTGTGTGATCATTCATTATTGCTCCTCTATCTAGTTCCACCACCACCGCCGCAGTGCTTATATATATTTTTTTACCTTGGAATTCCAGCTTGAAACCAGGGAGCATGTCGGAGCTCAGCCTCTTCCTCGAAAATCGTGACTGTGAACTGGGATGGCGGGTAAGCCTCTGGCGAGAACGAGGCATTATGCTTCCTACTATTCGAGCTTGAACCAGACAAGGGATTCTGAAATACCACGGAGCGCTTCTTGTTGTTGTTGTCTCCGTGCTGATTATTATTATTATTATTTTTCAGGTTGCCCTGCACGTTCGAGTTCTTTGAGGATTTGATTCGTCTCGTGAAAGTTTTCTTGGCGCTGAGAAGCAGACTCGTCTTATCGGAAGACTCAATTATGGGACTGCTGAAGGAAACTGTGGTGGGCTTCACTGATAACCCTTCGTTGTCAAATCCCGTGACTACTGATTTCCTCAATGTTGCCCATACTCCCACTCACACTCCCATTGTTGTTCCGCTTCCCGTACACATTCTCCGCGTTTGATAAGGAGTTCTTCAGAATTGATGTGGTGGTGGGCATGGCGGACGGATTGGTGGGGGCGGTTGAAGATGAAAAGGTGGATAGAGAGCTGGTCCGACTCCTACAACAACAAAAATAAGTGAGTCTTCTTCAACAACTGTGATGATGGTTGAAGGACGGATTGGTGGGGGCGGTTGAAGATGAAAAGGTGGATAGAGAGCTGGTCCGACTCCTACAACAACAAAAATAAGTGAGTCTTCTTCAACAACTGTGATGATGGTTGTTCACACAGTAATTATATTTTTTTTTGGATTCAGCGAAAAATGTTCAGAGTACATAATTGAATTATCTGACCGGCCAAGCTGGAAATAAAAAGAGAGGGGAAAAATTGAATAATGTGCTGATTAATTTTTTTTGCTAAGTTGCTCTATAAGTTTGTGCGAGTTTTGTTTAAAAGGAGGCCTCCTACCTGCGGTGATAATCATGCTGTTATGTCATGTCTCATATCAGATGCGAGTTCTCACTTTGTATGATTTAGACATTAATAGGCAATGACGCACACAAATAACCTTTTTTATTAAATTATATTATCTTTTAAAAAAATTCGCACAACTGTGTGCTGGGAATACCAGATAACAAGATTTATAATAAGCTATTAAATATTCAAGCAAGGGATATATCTAGTTCGTAAAAGAATCTGAATTTTTGTTGTCAAACCGGAAAAGTGAAAAAAATAGAGTTTCAATAAAAAAATCCATGCACAAAAATATAAAAATTGTTTTGATTGTTGGCAAAAAAAGATATTTTATGTAACTCAAGTGTCCTGCACCGAGTCGGTGAGGTCTACGTGGCAAAAATATATTACCTACATTACTGGTAGCATAAAAATCTAGTGCACAGCTCGACTTTGATAAGCCAAGACTATGCCTTGAGCAAATAAATTGTAGAAAATTGTATCTTTTCAGCAAGAGTAATTTAGATAATTTAGAAATGCGATCAAGATAACAAGATAAAATTCCTTTTTGTAAAATAAGAGATTTCTCAGTTGCTTAAACGCTGGCGGGAATTTATGCATTATTTTTGGAAAACGCAGAGGAGCAAAATAGAAAATTACAGCTTTTGCCGGTAACGTTGTGAATATGCAAATGAGTTTCTCCACTGTTTGTAAAAAAAACTACTCTGAGGTACAAAAATACCAAAGAGAAAAATTAAATGCTTATCCACCAAAACAAAGCACACTCAGAGAATTGAAAAAAAGAAGGTATTCTTGAAGTGAACCATGATGAACGGAAATTAACCGGTAACACAAGTAGCTTGTTGCTCTTCACCATATTTTTTTTCGGGTGGTCATTATCAGAGGGGAAATTATGAAAGACAAGTTGTAAGAAAATTTATGCATTATTTTTGGAAAACGCAGAGGAGCAAAATAGAAAATTACAGCTTTTGCCGGTAACGTTGTGAATATGCAAATGAGTTTCTCCACTGTTTGTAAAAAAAAAACTCCTCTGAGGTATAAAAATACCAAAGAGAAAAATTAAATGCTTATCCACCAAAACAAAGCACACTCAGAGAATTGAAAAAAAGAAGGATATTCTTGAAGTGAACCATGATGAACGGAAATTAACCGGTAACACAAGTAGCTTGTTGCTCTTCACCATAATTTTTTTTCGGGTGGTCATTATCAGAGGGGAAATTATGAAAGACAAGTTGTAAGAATCTTAATTACCACTCGTTTATCATTTGATGATGTGCTTACCATTGTGGTGGTGGTGGAGCGTTGATATGCATAGGTGGAGGACCGGTGCTGCTGTTGTCGCTGAGACTGGCGTTGTTGTTGCTCGTACTCGTTCCGCTGCTGCTGCAACTGAGGTTATATTTAGACTGGTTCTCATGCTGCTGCTGCTGAATTGTTCTCAACTCTAGCATATTGTTGATATCCGTCGCGTCCACGTCGACACACTTGATCGGTTGCGGCTTCTCCTCAAACTTGGAGTTGAGCTCTGTCGGAGAGTTGATAATCATGGCTTTCAACGCCTCCGCAGTAATTATTGTTGCATTTGTCGTCGGAGGGATTTTGTAGTGACCACTTTGAACTAGACTTTTTGGCGACGGAGCATAACAAGCATCCTGCTGCTTGAAAGGAACTATCGGGTGACTTTGGACAATGCGAGCACTCTGCACTTGACGCTGGTGGATGGTCACTGCTCCACAAAGCTCCCCCGAGTCTGCATTCCTCAGCACAGTTGATGATGATGATGAATAAGTGGTGGAGGTATTATTATCATTGAAAGGAATTTCCTTTGCTCGGTGATAACTCGGCACGGTGAAACCGCTATAGCGCTCCTCATTTGCATCCGCCGCACTTGAACTACTGAAACCTTCACTTAAGCAACTTCCGCTCCTCCTCTCGCACCCATTTTTCTCACAATTGTTGAGCGATGAACTCAATGGAATTTTGTGCACTCTTGAGAGTCTCTGATAAGAACTGTCTTGTTCGGGATAATCCTTATTAATTGGCTCACTCAAGTTGTTCTCCACATGCTCACTACTCCTACCACAAACACCACTACTACTACCACTGCAATGCTCCACTGAAGAGGTTCCTGATGACACTGACTGCTGATTGTGATGATGAAATGTGGGCATGACCCGCTCCATTTTTGTGTGCAGCTTGGACACATTGTTGACGAAATTTTTGCCCAGCTTTTGAATCCGGTTGTTGGCCACTGTCGCCGACCATGTAAGGAAGTGCTTAGGATTGGAGCGCAGGCGGGTTGTAGGAGTTGGTCCCGTATAGCCAGCCATTTTCGAGGATAACTCTTCTGACTATTGTGCACCAAGATAATGAGACACATGAAAAGAAAAAGAAAAGTACAAAACATTACATAAATTATTCTAAGAAAAAAATTCTCAAAATGTTTTGATAAAAAACCACAACATTAAAAATTATGTAAAAAATTATCTTTATTTTTTTTCTACAAAAAACCACAAAGAATCGGTCTTATTTATTACCACAAGGGTCATCTTCCACTTGTGCGTATCTCTGTTCATCTTCTGACAAGTTGCGCAGCGTTTACTCAATTATCGTAATATATGCTTCTGAAACATTTGTGGTTTCAGGAGAACAAAAAATATTTTCCCTTGAAAATGGAAACTTGTAAGCAGGTAAGTGCTCTACTACTACTATGATGATGATGATGATACAGTGTTAGCTTCCTGCTGCACCAGAAAAAGCAAAATACTTTAAACTTCTTAACAAGGGCCGTGTGTGTGTCTATAAATGTCCTGGCTTCTCAAAATAGTGTCAAGTATGCATTACCTTATCTGTCGGAAAGAAATTGCAAAATAAACAAAATAACGTGATGGAATGATACAAAAAATATTTAAGTATTTACCACCCAGACAGTTCACATTATTAGTTTCCCACTCAAAGTGGCATTACTCTTACATAAGAAAAAAAAAGTTACAGTTTGATTCTTATCTGCACAGAGAATTTTTTTTACCACGAGGTTAAATTTTTTTATCACCTTTGGATTTCAAAAATTAATTAAATTATTTTTTACTGTTGTCTTTTCTTATCAAAACTGACACAAGGAACCTTATCTGTCGGAAAGAAATTGCAAAATAAACAAAATAATGATACAAAAAATATTTAAGTATTTACCACCCAGACAGTTCACATTATTAGTTTCCCACTCAAAGTGGCATTACTCTTACGTAAGAAAAAAAAGTTAGTTTGATTCTTATCTGCACACAGAATTTTTTTTACCACGAGGTTAAATTTTTTTATCACCTTTGGATTTCAAAAATTAATTAAATTATTTTTTACTGTTGTCTTTTCTTATCAAAACTGACACAAGGATGCATAAAGTATATTTCTTCAGAGTTCTTTTTCATGCATCATTTTTTAAAAATTACTTAATAATAAAGTCCGCAATTATAAATTTTCCTCGGCTCGTTCCCGAGTCGAATTTATAAAATGAAATAAATTGCTCAATAAAGTTGTTGCGTCAAAATTATGAATTTTTTACCTGCTTTCCACTCGATGAGTTATCCTGAATGTTACTCATGATGATTGCCAAAAAAAATATATAAGTAATAACGAGTCAGATTGCACCAGCACAATTAAAATTAATTAAATTATTTTTTACTGTTGTCTTTTCTTATCAAAACTGACACAAGGATGCATAAAGTATATTTCTTCAGAGTTCTTTTTCATGCATTATTTTAAAAAAATTACTTAATAATAAAGTCCTGAATTAAAAATTCTCCTCGGCTCGTTCCCGAGTCGAATTTATAAAATGAAATAAATTGCTCAATAAAGTTGTTGCGTCAAAATTGTGAATTTTTTACCTGCTTTCCACTCGACGAGTTATCCTGAATGTTACTCATGATGATTGCCAAAAAAAATATATAAGTAATAACGAGTCAGATTGCACCAGCACAATTAAACTCAAACTAGAACCAATTCAAGCATTATATATTTCTCAACCTCATTCTTTAATCACATATTTATGATTCTCTCCGACCACATTTGATATGCTAATCCTATTCAAATGATATCTTCTTCTTGGCTCAACTCTACATTTTCCAGGTTCACATTTTTATGTGTCCTTTTTATTCTTTCAACGATCACAATATTTTATTGGGGCTACCTTCCCTGTATTAAAAAATCAGATTGGCAACCAGTTCTCGTGGTCTTGAGATACGAGTCGTCGTGACAAGTGACAATCACTTAACAACAACTGGCCACAAGCCGCATTGGAATGTCTCTTCTGCCATGATGATGTTTGCAGCCATGAGCCTAGCGTCACATAAAACAGAAAAAAACGAGACCACTTGTTTTCACATTTTGACTCGAAAAAAAGAAGAAACGTTGAGACAAGACGAGCCAGTATCGGATATCAGTTTTTTGTGCTCCTTTCCCCATCCAAATATATTTCACTCTTATTAGCACAATTAATCCGACCGTCAATCACCATCTTAAATAACAAACACACAACAACTCAACAAAAAACAGATAAGGTGAAATTTGAACACAAAATAGTTCTCGTAAATATTATATTTTTCCGTTTCACATAAGTAAAGAAAGCCCCACACAAACAAAACTGAAATGCTTATCGAGCCGAAAAGTGACCACCACTTTCCTGTCAAGTAGTCAGCACGAAACTGAACCATCCACTTTTAATTGAACTTTATAGCCTATCCAATTTGACTCTTTTCAGCGTTTTTATGTGAGGCAATGTGCCTCCGTCAAAAAACAGATGTAAACTGAGCCAGAGTTGCAGGAAGCAACTGTCAATCATATTTAAGAAAAAACGTACGGATTATCATTACTTCATTTCGCTCCCAGTGCTACTACTACTACCATGTTGCATGTATGCATGCGGGTGCTTCAAGATAAATTCTCCTATTTTGCTTCTTGCAACACAAACAAACAAAAAAGCGTCTTTTTCTTGCATTGTTGTTGCGAAGTGAGTAGAAGACAGTGAAGTGAGCCATGTTCTTAAAACAATTGCAACTTGTCTCATCTGTGTAGTGAGTGATACGCGCAGCTAATGTACAGTGTAACATGTTCTGGTTGATGATGGTGTGTTAAAACATTGTAAAGCATAAATCCTGTTGAGCATACGCAGAAAAATTGTTTCCTTTAAAGAATACTTTATTATTGTAGCTACTACTACTATGACGTATGTGTATATAAGTGTTGTTTTAAGACCATCCATGGAAAAAAAAAAGATTTCCCATTGTGTTTTGACTTATAATGCTTGTTATCGTAACTGTTTTCAAATAAAAGGTTGGAGGAAGGTTATAATACACATTCATATTTTTATAGTATAAGTACTTCTCATCAGAGAATGATAAGCATAGAGTATATGTATGCATATATCAAGCAATATGATACATATTTACACATTCTTGTTACGGAGACCACAAAGAAGACATTCATTCAAGCTGAGTTCACCCTATTAAAATGCACCAAAAGGGTTGTTTTCCCAGTCGGAGTGCGACTCTCTTCTTTTATTATTATTATAATGGACACATGTGTAAAATGATATGAAATGAAGAGAGTAAAAACTATACTCAAAGGAGGAAAGCAACGTTTTGATTCAGAAGAAGATCCACTCTGTCTGCGGAGAAAAAAAAACTATGCAGCCAACATTATGCTATTGCTCGAGCTCGACAGATTATGTGGTAATAATGCAACAGGTACTAGAACAAGGACAGGTTGACTTTTTTTCTATATTTTTATATTTCAATATTTTATAAGACTTGTCTACAAGAACGTTGCATTAAAAGATTATTTTTTTGCAGTGGTGGTGGTGCTGAGGTGAGTGAATAGTGACCATCTTTATTTCGAAAGAGAGAAAAAAAGTCGAATCCATCCATCCTGGCCACATTTACACACAATCCTTCAACTCAAAATATATTGCCCATCAGAGGCTAATAAAAGTTACGTTCCTCATTTGACATACGTGTATGCAAATGTTATCGATGTATAAGAGAAAAAAAAAGAGTCTTGGTGAACATTAACCCGAGCCAGGGCAAGATGGATGGCACTGGCACCACAACTGCCAACTTGCATACTTGCCCAGAAAAAAAAAGATGATAATAATAATAATGGCAACTCTGAAGAAAGAAAAAAGGGTTTGGTTTGCTTTTGTTAAAAAATACCATCATCGTCGTCGTTTTAAAAAAAAATGCAACTCGAAAATTTTTTTATCAGTACGCTTTTTTAGCTGCAGCAGCACGTAACACAATCATAAATATATTACGCACCTTTTCATGGTTTTGTTTGAGTATTACACGTAGCTTTTTATGTAACAATTTTTTTTCTTGGAGCAGAAGAAACAGAAGCTCAGAAGAGAGCAAAAAAATTATAACAAACGCTCGTTTTTACTAACAACGATGTCTTTTCTTTTTTACAACAAGACCGAAAGATGAGCTGAGTCTAGTTAGCACTAGCACTTTGTGATTCCAATCTTTTTCCTAGTTGCCATCTGCAAAAAAGAGAAATGTTTTAACAATGGGAAAAAATGAACTATAACTAGGTATCCTTTCTGTCTCAAGTTTATTATGGCCACTTCTTTTTTTGCCTGCATTATCACCACCACCGGAATTCAGTTTTTTTGTAGTTTCCACTAGGTCGTTTTCATTAGTTATTATTGCAGCTCAGCACGAAACGTCAATATCACGACAAAATATTGTTAGAAACAGCTCAACCGTTTCACCAAAAGAAGAAAAATACTTGAAAAATATTTTACAACCAGAGCAACTCAGATAAGACAAGAAAGAGCAAGAAAACACTCTTTATTCAAAGGAATTATGACTTATTAAAAGAAGGTTAAAAAAGGTACATACAAACATTTTCTTATTGTGGCAAAAAATACTAGCAACATTTGGCCACTATGTGTGCGCATAAAATTCCTGTGAATACAGTAGCAGGAACATAAAACGGAAAGGAAGTCAATTTGAAGTTTAATTAATGACGTATTCATTTTTCTTGTTGTTTTGGTCCTTTTTTTCTTTCTCCTTCTGTGTAGTAGAGCTTGGTATTATCCACAAATTTTATACGGTGTCATTATTATTTTATTCTACTCCTCGTCGAACTTTTTTTTTGAATTGCGAGATGAGCAAAAAACTTGTTCCTTAACACAGCCAATTTCTTGTACCTTTTGTAACTTGTTTTTTTAAGTTTGAGCTTTTGATCTGATCTAATATCTTCTACTTTTTCACTTTGACGGAATTTTTTATATTCTCTTTTTCCATTCATTACTTTTTCACTTCTATGCTGGCATACCTATTTTATTTGCCAAAATGGACGATGATGCTGACATATACATACATATAAAAAATATGAATACTTTTATCTGAGAAGTGCACCAAAAATCGAAGCAAAAAAATTAACCGGGCACCATGTGGGGACAACAGATGTAACTTACGGAGAAAAAAAAAGAATGCAAATGATTCAAGCGAATCATAAAAAAGTATTTGTGTGTAGGCATTTTTGAAAAAAAGGACATGTATTTTATTACAATCAAATTGATGGGAATGAGGAGTCAAGTCTCTCAAATGAAAGAAAGTGAGCGAGAAGGAAGGTATAACTTGATTAGGGAATGATAACCCTGGTGGTGGTGTAGTATGCGTGTCCTGGTGAGAAAATGATCAAATAACGACGCTGTGTATTGAACAACACACATTATAAATTGCGAGAAGAAATAAATTTTATTTCGAAAGAAAACTTGAATGTCAACTTTGCTCATAACTCGATTTTTTCCGAATGGTTGTCTTCATGTGAACACATATTATTATTATTGGTGTGCATTAATATAGTTTGCTTGTGCACATATATTTATATGAATAACGTGGTCATTTTTTCACGATATCATGTTTCTCGAATGGATCTAAATTCCATAAAAGAAAATAATATGGAAATTAAAATTATTACTAATGGCTTGAAGTTGAACGGGAAAAGAGAATTCCTTTTTCCTCGTACAAATTCCCTAATGATATCTGAGAGGGCACAGAATAAGTTGTTGTAGTAATAATTTATTTTGCATTTTTTCTTCTGGCATTCCTGAAGATCAGATCAGATTGTGGTGGTGGTGGTGGTAGAAAAGTAGTGTGTATTCACTTAACTCGCATTCCTCCATGTTTTTAATATGAATCACAAAAAAAAGAGTTTTTTTTCTTTTGTGGCAATAATCCCGTAAAAAATACTGAAGAGAGGACTGTAATATAAGGAAGTGTCTTCCAAGTTACCAATATCACCGAAGTAATAAATAATACCCGGCAATAACGTATCCACTTATCCCTCAGGTAGATACTGCTGCTCAACAGCAATAAAGATTTGCTGTAAAGATAACCTGAAGCGTAATGTTTAATGGTGCAACAAAAAAAACAATGCTTTACTTTCTTCCTTATCTCTCAGACAATAAATGTGCAGCTTGTCTAATGTCTCCGGTTGTTGTGAAGGATTTCCTGCTCTTTTTTTTTTAAATATCTGACATGTGTATTTTATGGTGTCTTGAGCAATAATAAATCTTTGATATCTGAGGAATTCCAGTTTCAAATTAATGCATATCTCATCTCATCTCGGTTTTCTCTAACTGTAAAGTGATCACTCTCTTGGAGCAGGTTATCATTTGAAAATGTGCATCAAAATAAAATTATTACGTAATTGTGTTTTCCTGCAGGTCACATACAAGTCATATCACGTAGGTATTCAAATTTGAAAGAATAAATGTTGGACACGAAACCCCTTCGAACCAGAAAAATCAATCACGGCACAGCTGTAAAAGAAGTGTAATGGTATATGCCATTTGATACGACGTACGAGCACGCGCAGTTAACTAAATGGTGCACTTTAGCAAATGTGAATTCGTTGTTGCACATTTTTTTTGTCTCTAAAAAAATTTAAAAAGTGAAAGCTGTGTAGACAAAGGAGAAATTCATTTTTTTCATCTTGTTCATAATTCGTCAATCTTGCACCATAATTTGGGACAAATGTACCCTGATTAACATGTGAGTAGTCACCACTTCTCAATTATTAAATTTGTTTAAAATATTATGAAAGGTAATGTGCTGCGAACTCTAATAGATACATTACACCGGCTTGTCTTTAACTTGTTCATTTCTTGTTCTGATTGTGATTAGACCAGGAACCTGAAATCCTTCAACAGAAGTGAAATGCGTACAATGTAGATATAAAAAATATATGAGAATGTGAATCAATGTTTGTTGCAACAAGTCAACATCTCTGTTAACCCTTTGGGCGAAAACATTGGGTCAGTCACTTTTTGTGGTGGTGGTGCCTTTTTGTGTGCGTGCATTTTTTTTACGGTGGTGGCATGAAATGGCGTGAGCTGTGCAAAGGGAAAAGTATTTGATACATAAAAAAATACATGCGATCGTTGAACATTTTTTTGTGAGAAGAAGTCGACACTATAACTGTTTCAAAATATTCGAATGTTTATGAGGATACTACCAAGGTACAGATGAATAGAAAGAAACCTGATTTCCTAGGTCAACAGTAATTAAATGCAAGGCAGGTGTCTGAACCAAAACCACAAGAAGTTTCTTCAAGCTCTTATTCTTATTTTTGTGCTCCAAGTTAAAGTGAAATAAGCTTTGGTGTTCACAAATATACATGTATTTACTATCTGTACTACAAGATTACAATATAGTAAAAAAATTATAACGAAAAATGCTTTTCATCATCAATAATGTAAGAAGAAGGGTAGTTCAATCAAGTTTACGAAGCTGGTCTATTAGAAAAAATACGCGTACAGTTACGCTGTAAATTTCACCTCCAATAATCAGTAATATCCACCAACAATTTCATATCATCAGGATTGATCACTTCACAAGTACACTTTTATATAAACTAAAACTATTTTTACTTCTTGCTCATGACAACCACAAAAAAAGATAAGGATCGGGATGTGTGTCAAGCGGAATCTATGTTGTTATTTTTTATTATTGTTATGTTGCTTTTGTAATATTATAGCTTATTTTTTTTCAAGGCACAACCTGATTACAAAACGGGAAGGATTTGATAACAAAAAGAATAAGAAGGGGACTGTTTTGTAGAATGCAGCTTTAACAATGGTTGTCATTATGATACATATCTGGATAAAGTTAGAAAGTCACGAGGAGGAGAGAACAAAAATGACATTCCTTTAAAGATTAACACATTTTGGAGCATAAATATAAAATGTAATAGCAAAGGAAAATATAAGTGTATATTTTTTTGTTGCAACAAAAACATATAAAAAAGATCCTCTGTCGAAGAAGAAGTGATTATTGTGAATGTCAACTGGGCCAGGATTTTCAAAGGGGACTGTTTTGTAGAATGCAGCTTTAACAATGGTTGTCATTATGATACATATCTGGATAAAGTTAGAAAGTCACGAGAAGGAGAGAACAAAAATGACATTCCTTTAAAGATTAACACATTTTGGAGCATAAATATAAAATGTACATAGCAAAGGAAAATATAAGTGTCTATTTTTTTGTTGCAACAAAAACATATAAAAAAGATCCTCTGTCGAAGAAGAAGTGATTATTGTGAATGTCAACTGGGCCAGGATTTTCATGAAGTGTTTTCATTCTTTCCATGCAGAATAGTTCATCAAGATGCTGACAAAGGATTAGAGAAAAAATGTCATTCATGGTGAAACGATTATCACGGCGGAACCGAAGACTAGTGAAACTGTTCCCATTGAAGACGGTTAAGGAAATGAATAAGAATGATAATGTAGTGAAATGAATAACATTTTCTGTTTGGATTGGAGCAGATGTTTTCCATCAAAGAATCTAAAATAACAACACTGAACCATAATTCTTGCGGGATCAACACGCAACGTCCTTTTTGGAAGAGCATCCTAACGTTATATAATTCTAGAGAGTTTATATGTAGTTCATCATTTCTTCATATAAAGAATCAGTGAACAAAAAAAAGGCTGAAAAGGAAAGCTTTCTAGTAGAGAACCGTGAATAATGTATCTCTTCGTGCATCTCTCTTTTTTCTGCGTCGGATAATATCCATCCCATATCTTCCCAAAAATTGTTGACTTTGTTCGAAGAAGCTAGATTCAAGGATGATGATCGACTTTTATATTTTCGGTCGCTCTGGCTGGAACTTCATCATTTTCTATTCATTCTACTTGCTTTACATCAACATTTTTCTTTGTGTCAAGACAGGATCCGTAAAGTAATGAAGAAGAAGTGAAGAAAGAGAGAAAGAAAATGAGTGTGTGAATAAAATGGTGGAATGGAAAATAAGCCACGCTACAATAATTGTGACAATCGTTCCTCCTCTTAAATCATCCCCGTTATTTTTTCTGAAGAGCACAGATTTACTAGAGAGCATACGTAACGAATTTTCTGTTTCCATTTTGCTCCAACATACGTATCATCTTTCCCGTAACGGAAACTTCTTTTCCTTTCTTGACACAAACAGAACACTTGAAAAAAAATGAAGAAAAGAAGAAGAAGCATTTTGATGGAAAACATCTTGAACATTGTTTGAAGAGGAGAACTACGTTCTGGTTTCTAAAAGGTTTTTTTGCACTTTTTATTTATTTATTTACATAAGGGACATTTTGCTAGAAATCTGGGATTTTTCTAAAAACTCTAATGTATGATCCACTCAATCTTCATCTGCGTTCCTATTGTCCAAAAAAATAAGGACACAAATTTTGAACTGTGGTGAGCTTCAAATATTTTGTTGTCTCTGACTGGATCTCTCTCTCTCTCTGGATTTACTCAAGTGGAAAACCAGATGGTCATATTATTTTGTAGTTGTTATCATTTTCTAGAAGATATTTAAGAACACTTGAAAAAAAAATGAAGAAAAGAAGAAGAAGCATTTTGATGGAAAACATCTTGAACATTGTTTGAAGAGGAGAACTACGTTCTGGTCCCTGAAAAGTTTTTTTTTGCACTTTTTATTTATTTATTTACCTAAGGGACATTTTGATAGAAATCTGGGATTTTTCTAAAAACTCTAATGTATGATCCACTCAATCTTCATCTGCGTTCCTATTGTCCAAAAAAGTATGGACACAAATTTTGAACTGTGGTGAGCTTCAAATATTTTTTTGTCTCTGACTGGATCTCTCTCTCTCTGGATTTACTCAAATGGAAAACCAGCAGATGGTCATATTATTTTGTAGTAGAAGATATTTCCGAAAAAATATTTTCTTTCCATCAAGGAATGTGGAGTGCTTAAATTTTTTTTCTCTTTTAAAAAATATATATATACATATATCTATCTTAATTGTGACATTATGAGTGAATAATGTGATGATGACACACTCATGTAGGTACCTACTTTAACTCTGGGGGGTATATAGCCACAACATGAAGATATTTTTTATGTGTTGTCTCTGACTGGATCTCTCTCTCTCTCTGGATTTACTCAAGTGGAAAACCAGATGGTCATATTATTTTGTAGTTGTTATCATTTTCTAGAAGATATTTCCGAAAAAAATATTTTCTTTCCATCAAGGAATGTGGAGTGCTTAAATTTTTTTCTCTTTTAAAAATATACATACATACATATATCTATCTTAATTGTGACATTATGAGTGAATAATGTGATGATGACACACTCATGTAGGTACCTACTTTAACTCTGGGGGGTATATAGCCACAACAAGAGTATAAAACCTAAGGACAGGATTTTTTATGTTATCTGCAAATAAAAAATGTGTCTCCCTCCTCTTCTCCACATTATTTGGTGATGGTTTCAGTTTACCAGAAAAAAGTTTATCCCGAAGGATGAAGGCATAGAAAAAACAAGGTATTAAAAACCGATTCTTACATCCATAATAATATTCAACATATGACATGAGACAAGCATGAAGATATTTTTATGGTACATTGCACACACACACATTAAACCTAGAGATTTTATTTTTTTTAAATGTGTACAACAAGCTAAAGCTCATGTCTGTGAATGTTAATCTGAAACTAAGAAAGCATAACAACCTCTTTTTACGGTTCACCTGATAAGTTTTAGAAGAACATTACTCGGTTGCCTCGCATTTTTTTACGATGATGGTACTGAACAATATTTCAAAGGACACTGACGACGACTGACGTGAACGTTGGAGCATTCATCAAAATATCATCTATCCTTTGCTCGCTCCACCTGCACCATTACTACTTCAGTCTATAAATCTTTATACATTTTATACGCTTATCTACTTGGACGACGATGCTGCTCACTGCTCAAAAGCATAAATATTTCACTAGTTTTGTTATCTTTCTCGAGAGGAAAGAAAGATGGACGGGACACATATGCGCATTAAGGTAACGCACACATTTTTTTATGGAGGTGGACCAGGAATTATAAAGGGGGAAGGATTTTTTTCATTTCACATTGCTTGCTCTTAAATTCTTTTCTGAAGCCAGGTAACGAGATAACACTGTTAGTTAAGAAGGAAGAGACACAATGAAAAAAAAGGAATGATGGAGCGTGCTCAAGCTTCACAGTTCAATTTTCTCAAGTGGGTATATTATAATATTATGGTGATGGCGACGCGGGGCTATGATGATGATCATGATGATCATGACGATGACGACGATGATGTGGAGATGAGAAGCTGATGATGATCATCATCATCATCGTCATTTTTTTTCTTAGCCCTTTTCCTTCAGATCCTTGCTCTTTTTACCAGAGATCTTCTTCAGATAACCTAGCATTATGGAGGGGTGTACTTAAATAGAAAAGGAAGAGACTTGATATTATGTGATTTTATTAAAAGGCTGTGTGATCACTTACAAAAATACTTTTTGGTGTGGATTACATAGTTTTTTTTATTGTTTGATCCTCTTGTTAAAAGAGACTCTAATAGTTTGTATCAAAATGTTCTTCAAAAATCAAATATTTCAGAATTGTTATTGTTCAAAGCCTTCCATCTTATTGTATGTTGGAATGTATACGAAAACTTTAAAAAGATGAATTTGAATAGAAATTGGAAGTATGGATTTCATGGATTGATAATATTATGTGGAGGAATATAAATAGCAAACTCGAACATAAAATGCTTTCTTCATGATTCGTTGCATATATTCTCAGCAGATAACATTCAGCCTAAAATATGTGGGCCTAGCACGACGAACTATAATTGTGGAGCAATTTTTTCCGTCAATTTATCAGAAACTTATGAATTGGGTTATCTAAATAATTACATCTTGAAATAAGGCTCAATTTTCATCAGCATCTCCTAAATTTTTATATAAACTTGCTTTTAAACTAGCTAAACTCCTTTAATAATTTTTTTCCTTCTTCAAACAAAAATCTATTAGATTCACAGTAAATGTGATAATTTTCTCGGTAAAAATGAGGAGTGAAGAAAAGAGAAGAATTAGAAAACCTGTCTTTAAAAAAATACGGAGAACCGATGAGATTACGTAGTTTGCACCACAACATAGACGCACACACATTATCATCACAGTTATTGGCATGTGCCGTTGTTGCAACAAAACAGACGCAGCAAGAGTCCATCAACTATCCACACATCCTCCATTATCAAAGTTGAGAAAAAAATTAATAATAAAAAAGGCTTAATTGAAGGCCTATCAAACACATGTCCTTAGCTTCTCTTCTCCGCTTATCAAATGCCGTTTTTTTTTCTTCAGAGAAAAGGTGGATACATAAATAATAGCTATAAATATACCAAGAAGAAAAAAAAATCTGTGTTTTATATCGTCGCATGCTCCGCACACGTGAAGATTAGCAGCTCCACACCAACAAGCCATCATCAGAACCATCACCATCATCACCGCCATCATAAAAAACACAGCGGCAGCGGCAACAATAANGCCATCATCAGCACCATCACCATCATCACCGCCATCATAAAAAAACACAGCGGCAGCGGCAACAATAATAATTATTTTCACTGTACACTTGCTACCAACTTCATTCAAATTCTTTTTTTTTAAGATTTGAATCTTGAGTGTGAAAAAATCCTTTTTTTTTTAAATAAGAAGCAGTCTGCACAGTCATCCTCGCGAAGTACATACGAAGCTTCCCTGCATTATCACCCTCCTCCCATTCAAAAAAAGTATTATTATTATAGACACACCATCTTATCATCTTGAAGCTCCCACCAACAACCACCATCATCGTCCAAACACAAAAAAAACACAACCGACATTTGTGCACACACATTTCTTAACGGCAAAAATAAATTCGCTTATTTAGTCGTGCCTTTCAAGAAATGGATCTTTAGCAAAAAAAGTGACTGTTTTACGTGCCAAAATATAATTGTTTTCATTTTTTATTTTCACACAGAAGAAAAAAGATCATTTTTCAGTAGACTTGGGTTTTTCACAACTTTTCCTTTTGTCTTCTTGGATGAGTGAGTGGAAAAAAGAAGGAGTAACACTTCATCAGAAAATGGTTTTCACTGGAATTGTTTTTTTTTCGTAACATTTTTCTTTTGTGGGTGTGTGTGCACTGGTGTGAACTAAAAATGTGGATGATGGTGTGTTGAGAATACAAAAATATTTTTGGATGATGATGTGCTCACGCTTGTAAGAATTATTTTTTCTTTTGGTAAATGGTGCCGAAGAAAGGAAGAGTGTTGAAAGAAGATATAAAAAAGAAGGCTCTAAAATATTTGCAAGACATAAACAATAAAATGAGCATGTAAATCTCCATTAATGAAAAAAAAACCATAATGAATTAAATGATGCAAAATGTGCATGTAAAGGCCTGATATATTTTGTCTTGGTGGTGGAGCAATGTTCAACAATGATATTATGCATGAACGCATAGAAACTCACGAAATTGTGTACGACACGACGAACACGACTTGTTACAAAATTTTTGTTGTGCTCCATCCAAGGAATGCAATGCGCACCTGAAGAAGAAGAGAGTGTTCAAAAAAGTGAGTGAAAAAAAATATAATAAGATAATATAAGCATCATCATCATCATCACAAGTCAATGTCATATATAGGGAAAGATGAACAGGTTGCCCATCCTCCTCTTCAGTTTCTTTATATTTTTTCCTCCTTCTTTCGCCTTATCCAATAATACACAATAAGCATTGAAAAATAAAATGTTTTTTGTATGGTGGTGGCTCAACAAAATAAAAATGTATTCGGGCACTATTCTCTTTTTTTCTTCTTCTCTCAAGTCTTTGAAAAAAAGTGAAGAGGAAAAAAAAGAATGAATTCTTCTTCTCGTACCACATTCCTTTGGAGAACTATATCGCTTTTTGAAAAGAACGTAGAACTCCTCGAGGTGAATAATTTTTTTTTCAGAAGGCGCAGTTTTTTCCTCATTCTTTATTTATTTTTGGTTTGAAATCATGTATTAGATAAAAGCGCATGAACTGAGGTGTTTTGAGGAAGAGATTTTTGTATTGGTTTCATCAGAAACTGAGTTTAGGAGCAGGAAAAAAAGTTGAATAACAAAATGAACAACAAGAATAAGTGAATGTCAAAAAAGTGCTTTTAGTGTGAAGCCACACAAGTAGGGAAAAATAGTTGCTTTCTAGCGCATTGATAAGCGCCGATTGAAAGTTTGTTATGTAGATGATTTACTGGCGGAACTGATCTGCTTCTCAATTTAGTTTAGCGGCACAACAATAATTATACTTAACTTTTTGTATATGTTACTTATAGATTAGCTATTTATTGTACAAAACTGTTAATAATCGGCTTTGGAAACTAAATTTAAAAGATATTCATAAATCCCATAATTCCAAGCAAGTATCAATAAGGAAAATTGTAATTCTGTCAACTGTGATTTTTTAAAAAAATATTGGAAGCATTAAGCATGCACACACCGCCTTTTGTTTTTTTTCGTGAGGATTTTTGACGATAGAGCGTTTACAGGTGATGAGCTTACTTTGATCTGGTGTAATATTAAATGTGGTGATGAGAAAATGAAAATATTAGCAATAGGATAAGCGTGAAATTGGGAAAAAGTAAAGGGTACTTGGCTCTAAACCAGGAACAATACTTTTATTTATGTTTGCACGGTTAAATTGAGAAATTGAAAATAAATTTGCATGAAAGATAATCCTCCCTCTCTCTCTATTCAACAAGCGTCGAAGATAATAATATCGTATTCATGATTCCTGAACTTCTTTTGAGAATCATAATAACAACTTGAGTCAAACGGAGAGTTTTATGAAGATAACCTGTCAGAGTAAAAAAAGGGATTGTTTTTCAATTTGCGGTTTTTATTTATTTTATTGAAGGCAATTGATACGGAACACGGCACAACTGGTAACAACCCTTCAATTTGTTTTCTGAGTAAGTGAGAGAGCTCTCGCGGAAGGGGGTGACATAAACATTTGTGCTCATCATAGTAGTCCCAAATTTAGACTGGTGGTGGGTAAAGTGCCATCATAACACGCAAAAAAATTTCTAATCAAAATTCCTCTTTACTCAATTCGATTTACTTTTTGGAGCTTATGGATCAATGATAATATTGTAAAAGAAATCTTTGAAAGAGATCTGGTTGCATTTTTGTTTTGGTTACTCACAGGTATATATCAACAATCAGGGTTCATATTGAATTATGAACACATTTGGAGAAAAATGCTCAAAAAAACTTAACAAGATTCTCGTTGGAATGTGGTAACTGGTAACCACCACCAATATTCATATTTTTTTCTTCTGAAGGAATTTTGCTTTTGGATATACATTTCATTAGGCACAGGATTTGAATGTTAAGTCTATAAAAAAAGATAAGGCTTGAATATCATGTATGTGTGTACCACATACCATTATTTTTCCTTCTCATCGAGATGAATACTTTTCTAGCTCATTCAAAATGTAACAAGCTTGTCTCCAAATAATATTCATCTTGTCGAAACGATTATCGCGTGGGTTGTAATACTTGACGATTATGGTCAAAAGATGATTGTTCTCTTCTCCGCGCGTAACGGTCTTTCGCATCCGACGACGAGGTAGAAGGTAACCCTTTTTTTCTCTTTCGAAATGACTTTCACAGTGAACCAAAAAAATGAGTTGAAATAGTGTTGTTCTCTTTAAACGCGCATACTTTGCACATTTGTATTTTTTGTGGCTAGCTTTTCTTATAGCTCCGATGTAAAATAGGTTTATTTTTTTCAGCTTGAATGTTGTTGTTGCTGCTGAAGAGGAAGAATCATTATAATAAATATAAATGTCAAAGTGGTTCATGGTTCATTCCAAGAGAGAAAAAGGTGGCTATTCCATTTTGTTTGGAGAAATATATATCCTGCACACATTCCGACAAGAATTTTATGTGGTACACCGAGTATATGTGTGTATCCTATACAAATGTGAGATGAGAGGAGAATATGGTGAAAAATTGGACAGCCGCGGGTTTTTAATTTATTAGCATATTTATTATGATTCCTCATTCTGCATTCCTTTCACTAAAAAAGAGAAACAGAATTCCATAAGGATTTTCGAGATGCGCGGCAGCGGGTTTTTAATTTATTAGCATATTTATTATGATTCCTCATTCTGCATTCCTTTCACTAAAAAAGAGAAACAGAATTCCATAAGGATTTTCGAGATGCGCAGCTTTGGAGAATTCTCTTGGGTCTCGCACAAACAATGAAATGAAGCTGGAGAAGGAAAAAAAGAATATAAAAAAGTCCATTGAATTTATTACTGCTTGTAATTAAGAACGTCAGCCAAAGTTGGGCTGCTCCTTATTCTTTCCGCAATAATGGCATTCGGGAAAAGGGTAGAGAGGAAAGGTGTGAAATTCGCTTCACAACATGAATTTTTTAAATTAATTTTTTTTCACAACACAAAGAAAAATATTTCTCAAAAGAACAATCCTCTTTGGAAGATGATTATGTTTCATAGATGTATGTAAGTAAACTTATCCGGATACAAAAATGGATAAAGGTATGTTCTTTTTTGTCCAACCGCTATTTTGCATTTTCACACGGATTTTTATGTCCACATTGAAGAATTGCATTACATGACCAGATTTAGGCATGCCTCGTAAGGAGATTTTTATTGCTTGCTTGTTGCCAGTCTTTAGTTAGTCGCAGCTCAACTAAAGTTTGTCTTTTTTGAATGAACCTGTTTCACGGTTAGAGAGCTTGTGCTCAAATGATAATCTCTCTCTGTTTTTTTTTGTTTCAAAAGATTTAATGTCGGAATGAAAAACAAGGAATGGTAATGTTACCTTTGGATGGAGGAGAACAACACTTTTCACGAAAGTGTAATTTGCACCATTCTCTATATTTGGGTATACGAGAGTCGTAAATATTCACGAGTGGTGAAGCATGCAAAATAAAATTAAAACCGTGTAATTGAAACTTGTGAAAAAAATATTTGGTGAGTGAGGAGGAAATGAAATAAAAAATTTGAAATGTGCGCAGTTAAACCTTTTTTGTTTTTTTTTGGCCGCATAATTATATGCACCGTTTCGGCGAGCTGTAGCTGTAGCTCAAAAAACGGACTGTAATAAGGATGCGACATACAATGTATTAAATTTTTTCACGCTAAATCGTATCCGCTTTCATGATGCAAAAAACCAATTATGATTGTGAATTTATGTGCCTTTTTATTCAGGTGAGAATTGCAAAGAAAACCAGAAAACTAGATTCCAATATTAAACTGAAACATTCTTGTTTTCAAGCAAAGTAGCCACATCTCATTAAAATAATAGATAGAAAAGAATGAAAGAATGTTTTAGTTTTTGTAAATCACCTTCATTGAATTGCCGCAATTCCGACAAAAGACAAAAATTGAATCATCCAACTTGTGGTATCTCGTCGATAATCTCATTCCACTTCGGTACGAGCTATTACTGTGATGGTGGTGACCATGCTCAAAATGGAAGTCAATAAGACTACTCAATCCAGTCCACCGGCCCATGATGATTCTTTGTTCTGATATGATACTACTACAACTGTTGTTACACACACGCACACACACAAAATATTATTTTGGAGCAGTAGCAAAAGTACAAGAATTTTTTTCACAATTACTGTCTCTTAAAAAAATTAGGAATAAAACCAGTCTCGCTCTTTTTTGTGATCAATTTTGCTCCTGCAAAAACAAATTGTTAGCCGTCGCACCGGCCAAAATCAAACAAAGTCTTAAAAACCAAGAAAGGTGCTCCCGTTTCTCATTTCATTTTCTTCTCTTGTCGCAACTGATATTATGTTCCATGAAAAAAATATTTCTTACTTTTGTGTCCACATTCCTTCAAAAAAATTTATATATCAGCTCATTGTCATTCCGAAATCAGCAGCACCATTTATGGAAAAATTTTGAGAAGGAGTTTATTATAATAAATTATGAGGGAGATGATGCATGCACAAGATGTCACTCAAAAACCACTTATCGATCGAGCCGGTTTCCTACACATTTTTCTAATCTGTCATCTTTCCTCCCGTTTTATTTTTCACAGACAACAACCGTGTTTTTTTGCATATCACTCGCCAAAAAAATATTAAATGAATAAATTAATGTCACACTTGATTACAACCACCACCACATTTATAAAAAAAATTATCCCGCGCGCTTGAATTATAAAAGAGTTTCGTTCCCAAAAAAAAGTCAAAGCGTCGGTACTGACAGGTTGGATGGTTGTTGTGCTGCGAGCTCACAGAGCAAAATTTTTTTTTCTCACGAGTTGAACTATTTTTGGGTTCTGGTGCTGCTGCTGCTCAGCTACTGAACGGTAGAAGAGACATGTGTGTGTGCGTAAATAGAAGAAAAAAGGTCCACCTTGATGCACATTAAATACCTACTTCTTTCTTTCTTTTTTGCTCCACGGTGCACTGTAGTGAGGCTGGACGAAAAGGAAAATGGAATTTGGTGATGAGCTCAAGGGCTTCTTCTCTCGAGGAGGACAGGACACAAACATCTCTCAAGTTTTGTGCGGTGCGCAGACAAGCATGCATGAATGCATGGTTTCACTCCTCATGTGTGTGTCTACTTTTTGAGCTTGTGTACCAAAAAAATAGAGAAGAGAAATGTATGTAAAAGCACAAGTCTTACACATGTACCAATCTGGTATCTATCGTGTGAGGATTATGCACACAATCAAAAGTTGAAACTCGTGAGAAAAAAAAATAGAGAAGAGAAATGTATGTAAAAGCACAAGTCTTACACATGTACCAATCTGGTATCTATCGTGTGAGGATTATGCACACAATCAAAAGTTGTTCATTTTCGAAGAAAAAAAAATATGTTGTTGTGGAGTGTGTTCGAATTCTCCTTTACTGTTCTTTTCTTGATGATAATAATGATGATGAGCGGAGAGAGGACGATGGGTACTCTCGTGTGGTATCTCTCTCTCTCTCTCTCTCTCTCTCTCTCTTCTCTGCAGCATAAATATATGTATAGTCAAAGGCAGCTTAGAGACTGCAACAAAAATCTCTTTTGACAAGACCCACCAAAGGAAAAAAAGGATAGTAAATATGTTGCTGATGGCTTTTCACGATATTTAAAAAAGAAGGATGAGGATGATGATCATGTTGCCTTGTTGCTTTTTTATTTTTGTTTCCTCCTCGAAGCACACCACACCGGGTACTGCTGCTTCTCTTTACATAGATATGTAATGTATGTATGTACATTCCTTTTTTGTAGAGACGCAACAGTGAAGACAAGTTGGTAAAAAGGAATGGAATTCCATTTGTTCATTTCATTTCTTACCTCGTTCATTTTAGTAGAAGAGACTTTTATATATTGCACTTGTAGAAAAAAAAACTCTGGGGAGAGTTCTGGTATGGTTGCTGAAGGCACTCCACCACTCTCATCCAAAAATATGCGCTTTTTCCATCCACACTGCTCAGGTATGCGGTAACTAAAAAGGTATGTGCGCATATTGTAATACGGGTAGAGATAAAGGATGAGCACATTTATATATTTTTTGTGGTCGTAAAAAAAGAACGATAAAGCTAGCATACATTTTATAAATGAAACATGTACATATTCACACATATTATCTTATATATAAAATGCACACATGCACAAAAAATGAAATCTCAGTTACTTGATCCATCCTGTCGGATACTTTTTTTTCTTTACTATGATAATACTGCTGCAAGAAATGGACATGTTACAGAAAGAAGAGAAGAATAGTAGTAATGTAAACTTATACATATGTGTTTTTTTTAAATGTTTATGTAATCCATTGCATTCTTATATTGCCTAAAAGGCTCATTGTTGACTTTGAGAATGAGAAAGAAAGAAACGAAAATGACTGAAAACTGTGTTCTGTTTAGCTTTTGGCTCCGTATTTCTGCTCATCTTTTTTTCTCTCGAATGAGAGACAGGATGGATGATAGGGCGCTTTGGAGAGGAGAGACCTTCCTCACACTTTTTAGATTCTCCTTTTTTTTCTCTCGTGACGTCTCTGAAAATTTCAATGAAATAATAGTCCAGTCCTGATGAAGATGATGATGATGATGAGGTATTCAATTGAAGTCGCATGCTTGCATTTTACAAGAGAAAAAGTTGAGGAATTTCTTTCAGTCGGACTGGTCCGTCTCTCGCCAAAGTAAAAAAAAATAATATTATAGATTCTGCCACAGAATATTGGAGCTGGTTTCATGTTGGATTTATTTTTCTTGGGATTGTGTTGCTGATGATAATGATGAGTGAAGATAATCATAAGGTGCTATGATGATTATCATCGGTGTGC
>JAHZNF010001920.1:0-42017 GCA_027744215.1 Troglopedetes dispersus
AATATATAATATTATACAAAAAAAAGTAATAGAATTATAGAGGCTCGGGTAAAAGTGTGTACTACAAGGTTGGTTACATGGTAAACAGTAATCTTGTGCGGAATCCTTTTCGAGAAGAGGATTCCTCTTGAAATAAAAAAGACTCTTCAGAGAGCTGTAACACTCACAAGTTATACATATTAGGTGCCTACTTTACTCGGTTTGAGTTTTTTTTGTTTTATAAAAATTGAACAAGTTGCCTTTTTTATTATTCCCTTCTTTCCAATGCATTTCCTTCTCCATAAAACATATGGGAAGCATATACGGAGCAAGAAATAAGATGTTAGCAACTTGAGAGAAAAAATCAATTCATTCAAATTCATTTCAAGGGAGTAACAGCACAGAAGAGACTTTGCTCAAGAGGGAAAATAAAAAAGATGGTGAATTGAATCCTTTCTCTTTTTTTCAATTTCTCCACTTGATTCTCTAACAAGAGAGCGTCCATCCTTCACCAAAATAGGAAAGGAGGGGAGAGGAATATGTTTAGCAGAAATGGTGAATTTTTATAACCATCCTGGATAAGAAAAGCACAACATCGTTTCTTGGTGGCGAATGTTATGGATCTTCTGGATAACAAAAAATGGTTGAGCACTTGATATCATTATTGTGGAGCTATTTTTTTGGAGCATTTTTGTTATAGATAATACGTTCCTTTTTTAAATCTGGTGGTTATCGTTAAAAGTTATTTTTTCAATTTTGACATTTTCTTGAAAGACATTTTTTTACAAGCTCGATAACCGACAAAAGTAGCGGCATACTTCTCTTTCATAATATTCCGCTCATTGTTGAAGCTGGAGAAAAGGAAGTGTGTGCGTGATTCTGATTCTTGTGAAAAAATACTCAATTCAATTGATCCGGAGTTTGGAAATGAATATCAGCTTGCTTCTCTTTTTCCAGCACAACTGGCAACTTGCCACGCTCAATATTCCGCATAGTGTAATAATATTCACCGCAAAATAAAAAAAAACAGTGATATACATGATATCCCCTATTTCCCAATATTAAGATAAGCATCGACCAGAGAGAAAAATATATATAGACACGTCTGGGAAGGTATTTTGGCAGTATAATGGAAGTGCATATGAAAATTTCTCACGCCAACTAAACCACAGCCGTGCATACAATAACACAATAAAAGTAGGCGTTCTACTTCAAACGCATGAATGAGAAAAAGAAGGCGAAGTAGTTTCGCTTCTTCTTTTATGCTTCAATATAAAAGAGACGACCAAGAAAGGCTGGGACGTCTTGGACGACAGGGAATTGACAACATGGCTTATTATACTGCATTTTTTTCTATTCCATATTTTTTTTACTTTCTTCAAAACCTCTTTTATGAGATGCACGTAAGGTATTGCGTTGCAACACCAGACGTTTTTTTTTAGACGCGGGAGGTGATATGAATACTTATGACTTCTTATCATGCATTTTCTCCTAAAAAAGAGGCTCTGGAAGGAGACCGCAATTTTTCAAAACGGTGCAACTATGCAACCACACCAGACTCCACCCGCATTTCCCGAACTGTGCACCTGGTAATACATTTTCTAACAAACTTGCCAATTTTTAAAACATACGGTGTGGTAATATCTCAAAATGAATTTTGGTCTCGTTTTCCCCCGTTGAATTTACGTCGATAACTCGGAGAGTAGTATTCACAAAAAAATAATAAATAGATCTTCACTGGTTCTGTTATTTTCAACAATAAAGGATTAAGTGTTCAGATGTACATAATACAAGGTGACTTTGTGTTCCGAAGAAACTAATAAAAAAGGGTAACAATCAAATGACATCATCATCATAAGCCATTAATCTAGGTACAACGGCTTATCATCATGTTCTTCTATACGAAATGGAGAGAAGGAAGTGCAACATTTTTTATGTTCTCGTTTTTTAGATGTGCAGAAACGGAAAAAACCTGTATTTTGAAACGAAGAAGAGGAAACTACTTTATTTTTTTTCGTTCCCTGGCTCACCTGTCAATTTGAGTGAATCGACAACACCACCTGATTAAGCAATAACTCGGACAAGTCAAACGATTATGTCATTGACACTATCATCGAATAGAATAATCTTTCGATTGCTAACTCAACCATTCAACTAACAGAAAGATAGGAGAGAAATACGTAATAATATTCTCTCTGGTATGAAGTAAGTAGGCCATAAAATGATGGGGAAAATTTGAATTATTTATGAGCACACAAGAAATTGTAATTTGGCAGCATTTTTATTACTATTCACTAGTGTGTTTATATTTTTTCGCAGAAGAAAAAAGATTGTATCTCCGTCAGGGTATCTCCACCGTATCTCCTGCTCCATGTCCAACAATTTCCGGATATAAGAAAATAAAGAGACATTCGGAGAACGGCTAGCTCTCTCGTGTCCATGTTTTTTAAATATATTTATATATATATATATATTTTTGATAAATGATAAAAAAGAAAACAGGCACAAACACAATTCTATATTCCTACTTGTAGAATACTGTAATAGGATCACAAAAATCTTCCTTCGTGTTGCATGAAGACAGAATTTCTGCAATGGCGCGGGACACCATCCAATATTGACAAAGGATGAAATAAACATTTCTTCGACCAAGTTTCGTTCACAGAAAAAAGGGAACAAAAGTATAGAGATATCATGGTAGAGCAATAATAAATATATTACACACCACCAAAAAGCCATAAAGAAGAGAAGAAGTATATGAGCCATAAATAATCTAATATTGTATTTAATATATCATTACGCATCATGCAAGATGGAGCATTGGCATAACATTATTACTCCAACTACTACTACTCCTATTTTTTGGCTACGAAAAATATGTCATATTTTCGTAAGTGTTCCAGAAAATGAAAAAAAAAGTGGGAGATGGGGAAAGAAGTCTTCCGACAAAATATTTTTTATGCACTCCATGCATGCATTCATTGAACCAATCCAAGAACCACACACACATGAGTAATAATACACTTGGTTTTTTTCTTTCTAAAAAAATAAAGAAAGAATTTATTTTCTTGTGATGGGACAATTTCTCATAATAATTTTTTTTCCTTTGCTGGACAATATTTTTTTTTGTGTGTAATATCGCACACAATATAACTTTTTTTACTCTGTGTCCTTTTATTCATAGCGACTCGTGTGGAGCCGGAATAGCGGTTGGTCATCATATCCTATCAAGTAGTACCATGCTGCACCACTTACTCATTTTCTTGGCACATGACATCTTTTTCTTGTTCCCTTTCCTTCCTAATACAATTTTTTATGGCTTGTTCTCCTTTTCATCAGAAGACATAAACTGGAGAAAACAGAAAATAGGATACTCCCAGTATAATATTATACGGTTTAATAAACACAGGCGGAAAACGTCCATATGGAACGGATTCTTTATTATGAAGATTTTTGAAATACGCATATCATACTATGCACCTTATTTGTGTATAACTGACTTATATATGCACTTACCCTGTAACAATTTTAGAAAGTGCACGAGCGGAAAAAGAGATGGAACGAACGAAGTTGTGTGTGCAACACAAAAAAATCAATGATGAAAGAATTATTGTAGCATTACCTCCATAACTGAGGATGCTCCTCCGACAAGAGAGAAGCACACAAAAAAAAAACTATACTCCGCTTCGTCGGTGCTTTTTTAGTTGTGCATAATAACTCTCTCCGGTTTGTTTAAAACTTATCAGCCATTAGAGCGTGTCCCAGCGTTTCAAAAGCCTTTTTTGAAACAAGAAGCGCACAAAAATTTTAATATAAGGAGTGTGTGTACACATATCTAAATTACTCGCATAATAACATTCATAATAAACAAAAAACTCATAAATGAGTCGATGAAAGAGAAGCGCGATGAGATACTTTTTTGTTCCACCCTTTTTTTGTCTTCAGAGAAGTGAATAACATGGTAATCATTGGAAGAAAAAATTGGATAAAGAGATTACAAGGACAAAAAAAGAAGGCAAGTGTGTGCACAAAAAAAAAGAAACGTTAATCTTCCCCTTTATCTTCCAAACCTTCAGAGAATATCTGTATGGATTTCTTGACAGCGAGGAAAATGGAGATGTAAATGAGTACTTTCTAGAAGGATCTGACTAGAAAGTTTACACAAGTTCATGAGAGAAATATTTATGTGCGATGCTAGTTCTCCATTCTGACTTCCTTCCTTTTCGGTATTATTTTTTTGGAGGAAGGAAGAAAATATTTTTAAAAAAATGCCGCCGAAGATACCAATGTGAGACAGGGGCAATCCCACCCGTCAAAATAAATTAATGATGGATACGCATATGGCTTCCCGAAAGCGGATCTGCATCTTAACCAAGTTGAAATATATGAGGGAGATTATGTTCCAGCAAAAAATAATTATAATGAAAAGGTTTTCAACCCGGCTGAACTGGATTATCATTTTTTGTGTTTGTGTGAAAATACTCGCTCATTTTATATAATATTTCTGTCTTCAGATAAGACACTTGCAAAACTAAGTTTTTAAAAGACTTATTCAGGTTATCACATATAATAAACGATTGCAGAATAATAATCTTCTTTATCAAAACATAAAAATTCATTGAATTATTTTTGTTTCCGGCGTTTCATTACCCCTAAAAAATTGAGATTTTTTAGTGCTTCAACAAAGTGGCTCAATCTTTTCCCATTAATTCTTGTCGGAACTGATAGCTGATCTCATCAGGAATGAAAAGGAGAAAAAAAGTGTGACAAAAAAACAAGGAAAATTATTCCAGAATGATGACTACGCACACATGGATCCGCATCCTATCAACATCATGATCAACCAGTATAAGCCTGCGTACCAAGTTACCTAATATTTTTTTTATCTGACGCATATTCAAGATATATTCATTTTACGCCTCAATTTCGCAAAAAAGTCGTAGTATCTCTAATATAATCATAAAGTTGTACACACGCGTGTGGCATATTGCACGCATCGTATTAAGTTCATGGTCGTACGTGTGCGAACCGTATTACATTATGTCTCCACATAGTACAGACAAACACAGGGAGAAAAAAATATCTAATTATTCTCGCAACTCCCTTGACGGGCGGGCGTACTCCTTTTTTTACGAGACTCATCCTTTTTTTCGCGAAATACAAAATAAAAAAAATCTAGTTACTCTTTCAGCTCTGCTGTCCTGATCAATCTTCTTGGAGCATGCACACACATACACTCATACGTGATAAGGCGGAAGCTGTATTATTATTATTGCTTGGATTTTTTTTATTCATTTAGTCCCAACCAGACTAGAAAAAAATATTCCGTGCTAAAAATCAGAAAAAACTAGATACAAAAAAAATTTCTAGAAGAAAGGCTGATGGAAGTAAAAAAAAGATGTGGAGCGGAGAAAGGCGCTCCTGATAAACCACGACAGAGATTCACTCCTGATTATCATTCCGTCTTGTGTGTGTGTATCTTCTTTATTTTTTTGGTCGCTACTTTATTTTCCCAGTAATGTATTTTTTTTCTCTTCTTCTCCGGTACATTCGCTAATGTCGAAAAATGTTGGAGACGAGCCATTCCATTTTTTTTGGAGAGAAGCATACTGATCACAATCCTATTACCGATATATATATACACAATTTAGTTATCATTTTAGGAGCATATTACCATTACAAGAAGCTATACATATACCCCTCCAGAAAAAAAATTTTCCCAAGGGGACCCGCCACACACGTTTTCTTTAGTGGAGGAGACCCTGTGCGCCTCTGCTGCAACATTAAAAGATATTTCATTTGTGAACTGAGTGAGCACACAAGATATTCGGGAATAATAGGCGTATAAAAATTCAGTAGCGCGACGGATACCGCACTGGGCGAGCGTCTCACACACACCGTCACTTTCTGAAATCAGCCGTGACCATTTCATACTCTCTTACATTATATGTAGAGACACAACACTATAACGTTTTCTTTTTTTGGAGCAGCAGAGTACTTAGGCAAAAAGGCGGAGCAGGCCTATCTCCACAGCTTTTACTACCACTTTTTCTCCCTTATCACGATTATTATTAGGGGACATAATAGTTTAGCTTAATTTCCCTAACCCATGATGCCTGAAAGAGCTGTAAAAAGTCTCGTGTGCAGATTATGCAGATGTCCTACGTGCAAAGAACTTTAAAAAAGACGGGACCCGGGAAAATGGGAAAACATCTCCGAACAAAAAAAAGAAAGAAAGAAGAAGCTGGTGTGTCACGTCACGACCGAACATAAGACCTGATCTAGCATTGTTGTAGAAATCTCGCATGCACCACATCTGCTTTTTAAGGTCTTTATACCTATGAATGTATGTCTTCCTTTGTGGAAGGACACACAAAGAAGATATAAAACTGGAGTGACTCTATTTTTTTTCGTTTGCTGATGATGATTCCCATCTGAGGGACTATTTATGATGATAATGTGGAGCGACACACATGCGTAGAGCGACAGGATAACAGATGGAAATATTTTCAGACAGTTTAATGGTACCAGCATTAAAAAAATCAGGGTAGGTAGAGTGAGTAGTCTGAGTTAGATTCATGAACGAAGTGAAGGTCGCTCCACCGCTGTTCACGTCATTGTAGTACAAGTACAGGATAAGCTTAGATTAGTGAATGAGTTGAAAAAGGTAAAATACACAAGAGAATTGCGATGTTGCAAACAATGTAGTAATACAAGCTATGTTGTCTTTCCGGGGATTATGGAGCGTGGAGTGCAATTTGGGTCAGTGTACAATTACGGAGGAGTTAATGTACCAGATAACCTCTGCATGAAAACATGGGTACTTTCCCTTTTTGCAATTTTGATGAGGAAATTTTAAAAAAAGGTTTATTTATAGCTAGCTACTTTGCATCAATAATTAATCTGATTAGCAGGACGTAATCTTGATAATCCATGGTAAGTACAATTTACTTTTAGCTTATCATTCAAGAATTAGCATATCATCATATCGGTAATTCAAAAAGTGTAATTCTTTTATTGAAACAAAAAAAGAGACTGAATCAATCCGAAAAAATAAACCGATTATTATAAGTAGCTGTGTCGCAATTTGGAATCAACTTTTAAGCATAAATTATATTAACACAAAAAAACTATGTACTTACCTTAAATATCCTCAAGCTCACCTTTATGATTTAGTGTTACCTCCACAAAATCAATGATATAAGTTTGAATTTTGTGTAATACCATTCGGCCATCGTATTTTGTCCGTTTATTATTATTATTATTATTGTCAACCCGTTAGACCCGGCATGTGATTGTGAATATGTGGGTATTTTCCATTGCAATAGAATTTTTCTTATGATAAAATTCCGTGGTTATTTAGAACCTGCTAAGTTAAATTTATACGGTGAGTCCAAGAAATGCAATTTTCGGCAAAAAGAATCTGATCAAGATGTAAACTTTTCAAAACGTGAAATCTTAAAAGCTCAGTCAGAGAAATTCAAATTGATTTGGTGAAAAAAAAATGGAAAGGGAAAAGCTTATTACAATTATATTACAAGCAATAACATGCACATGTCATGTTATTCTTCTCCCAAACTTCACTTCATTACTCACCACCACCACCACCACCGCGACACAATTAATAATTTAAGTATGCAAAGTGGTTGGAAATTTACATACGTACGTACCTTAATACAATATACATGTGTTCTCCTATAACAATTTTGTGTCCATCAACCTTCAAATTTTTGGCCACCCCATCCATCCATCCTTCTTAGTCGCAATGACTCAACTCCCTCTCAAAAATACTCAATCTTTTCTCCGTTTAAATAATTTGGGGTTATCTCCTCTCCATATCGCTTGGAGCAGCTTTTCCTCCTCCTCCTTCATATCAAACCAAAAGTAACAAGTGTAACTTGATTATTAAGCGAATGAAAATTTTGTGCCACAAGCAAAACGTTTTCTTCCTGCCACGACCAACAACGGAACAGATTGGAAGTTTTTGTCTCGGGGAGAATTTATGTAGAGTTGACACACCACCACGTGTATGTCATGCAAATCAAGTGACAATATTTTTTTCCTGTCTCTCTCCAATATTCCATAATGAAAGTTGATGGGATTTGAGTGAGGGAGACACATAAATTCCTTGGTGTCAACCAAAAGGACAGAATGTAATGGTGGTGGCTTGGTGCATCTCTCACCATTTTAAAATTTTATCCGTGAGTGTTCCACAATATTACAGAGTATTATTTTGCAATAAGGTACGCCCCACTTGATAGATAGATAGACATGCAGAGAGAGAGAGAGCTTGTGTGTGTGTGTCTATCTATCTAGATGGATGAATTCTTCCTCATCACTGATGATGACGATGAAGCTGGAGTCTTGAAACGGATGAGGTATCAACATTCATCAGGATTTCCCCTTTTCATTCTTTCCTTCCTTCATGAGCATCCTCCTGTCATAATTACCCAGCTTTGGCATCACACACGACATTCGTATATATTCGTGTGTCACTTCTCTCTGGTGAATTTTTGTGCGTGGATCGACGAGCGCACACATTTATACACACAAGGCCAGGAGGCTTTTTTAAAAAAGGCTGGAAACAAAATGCATTTCGGTGACGCTCCACCATCAAAAAAGAAGACATCCCTCCATGTCATATTTTTGAAATCACATCGTTATTAATAATCTTTACACGGGCAACCCGACAAGCTCTTTGGATCATTCTAAACTATGTACTACTAGAATTAACCAGAAATCGTTTCTCAATGTGAACCTGGAGGATTTAAGGCTTATCTTGTGGAAAATATACACTTTGAAATATTTCCAAATGGGAATATTATCTCTGCCAAAAAAAATAGAACACAATAAATGGCGATGTTAATATCAAAGGTTTTTTTGGTAAGACAAAAAAAAAGCGAACTGCAGGAAAGCTCAATCAAAATACGCATCCTGTTTCAGAGAATGTGACAATGTCGCAGGAGCAGCGAGAGTAGCTCAGTTCGGTTGAGCTTTTTCAGTGGAAATATGAATATTTCATTATTGCACACACATCTCGTGGATGCATGCGTCATCTGTTTGGATATCCTGTGTGCGTTTTCCTCTCTTCTGTCTTTCTCTTCTCCAGAAATAATATTCCTGAAATGGATTCGAGGAAATACACAAGAGAAAATGAGTGCCTGCTCCAAAAAATAGTTGGCTGCAAGTATGGTTGCCCACATTGCAACCAACAACGTCAGCCGCCTTCCTCGTAAAAACCAGTCTAATACACATCTAAATTTTGGAGTCCGTATAAATTGGTGACATGTCATGACTACTGGGACACATGTACCATGTCGCAGCTCCAAAAAGGAGAAATCGTGATGATGATCAACATTATACATATCTCATCAGAGAAGAGTAGCTAATAATCCTAATGTTAAAAAATATAAATGGAGGCAAGCAAGCATGTATATTTACACGCATGCAAACCATTTTTTTTGTCTCGTTACTCCCAATTCCAAATAAAACAATGTCGTCATTATCATTCTTTAGCTATACATATTATAAACAATTGAAAGAGAGAGTTTTCGTGGTGCAAAAAAAAAATAACAACGGGAAAATGTTTTTTTGTCTTCTTCGGTTCGATGAGAAAACCATTTGAATTTTGTGTGACACGCATGCAAACCATTTTTTTTGTCTCGTTACTCCCAATTCCAAATAAAACAATGTCGTCATTATCATTCTTTAGCTATACATATTATAAACACACGCATGATTCCAGTTAAGTTTACTAAAACAAAAAATATATACATATATCCAAGGAAAATCAGCTGTGACGACCCGGGACACAAGAGACAATTTTTTAATTTGACAACTCCAGCCCAACTGATGGTGGAATGCGTGCATCAAATATTAATAAACGAGGAAAAAGCAACCATAAAAAAGGAAAAGTAATATGTACCTACCTTACCTACAATATAATTTACATATATGTAACTAAACAAAAAAAAAACACGAAAACATATTTTTTCAATAATAATAACTGGTCTCATTCCTTTCATTCTATGGTAATCAATGCATTGTACATGAATTCTACATTATATTGATTGCACATGCAACACATTTCTGTTTCTAGAAGCTTGAACAAAAAAAAGTTCTTTTTTTTTCGACAACGAAACGACGACATATTTATTCCTGAAAAAAAAATTCTTCGGACTTGTTTCTCCAGTGAAGTGAGTGAAGCCACACAAATAAAAAAAATATTGACACAAAAAAAAACCTGCCAGAGAAGGAAGGTGCACTTACCCATGTAAAATAGATTGTTCTTTTAATGCACACATGCATGCTATAATAATCACAGTAATAAATATGAAACTACATACTAGAATGCATGAAGACACACTCAATTCTTTTTTTGACAACTAAGTACTGCCTGAATTGAGGATGAAGAAGAGACAGAATATTTTTTTAAAAAATATATATTCACATTGTTTGTTCGAAATGCATTTGCATGTTCACATGCATAATGGATAATCTAGAAAATTGGTTTGGAGGAACGCCTTCCAAACATCTATGATGAATGTAAATGCTTGTGTTATTTTTCAAAACGACAAACTTGACAAAACACACGAATATATATTTTTTTCTCTCTGCATAGTTGTAAGTAGTAGTTTTATTTTCAAGCTAATGAGGGAGAAAAAAAACATGAGGTGGGTATGTGCATGCGTGTCACACAAAATTCAAATGGTTTTCTCATCGAACCGAAGAAGACAAAAAAACATTTTCCCGTTGTTATTTTTTTTTTGCACCACGAAAACTCTCTCTTTCAATCTCTCAGTTTGCATGCGTGTCACACAAAATTCAAATGGTTTTCTCATCGAACCGAAGAAGACAAAAAAACATTTTCCCGTTGTTATTTTTTTTTTGCACCACGAAAACTCTCTCTTTCAATCTCTCACTTAAATTAGGGCTTTTCGGAGAAAGACGGGAAAAGTTTGTATTTCGGGTGACAATGACAAGAGTAGTGCCGTGCCGCTAGTTGTTGTTGGGAGACAGACGGAATATGCCAGACACGTAGTAGATATCTCGGGACTCCTGTCTATAAACTTTTTTTAATGAATCAGGTTGCTACCAAAAGACTCACGGGGAGACACGCATAGCATGACCACAAAAAATAACAATGCAGGAGAGAAGAGAAAATTATTTATTTTGGATGAGGGAAAAAGTTTACTTTTAGTTCCTCCTCAAAATCAACTCTGATTTTGGGGACGTCTCGTAAATAAAAATTTGGAATGAAGCAGTTAAATTGAATACCTAAATTCCATGGCTCGAAACAAATTACAACCGAGTACTTCATCTTATCTTCTTCATATTTCGGTAATGCGTAAGGCTTGGACCAGAAATCGGCGTTAAATCCCTTCAAAAATTTGTTACTAAAATATTTCCACAAAATTATAAAAGCTTCCACCATTTCCCGCATTAAAAAAAGTATTTTATTTTTGCAGAAAGAAAAGTTTAAATTGAAAAATAGTAGACTTCCACTGCTCCAATATTATTTTTCTTTTTTTGCCCGGATCCAAAAAAAAATTGTAACTAAATTAGTAGCTCTAAACAAACACACCTACACAAAGTCTACCTCATCTCCTTTCCATTTAATGGGAAACTTCCTGTTTCCTTCCTGTGATCTAAATAGCTTGTAAAAACTTCCTTGTTTTCTTCCTCCCCTCCGAAAAAAAATTATAGTAAAAAAAGGCACAAGCGGAACAGAAACAAACATCATAATAATACCTTCATCATTTCCTAAAAATATCATGAGCATAGAAGAAGGAAGAGGAAGAAAAGCCAAAAAGTGTGGGTCTCGTTTTTTTCTTCATTTTTTTCCCATTTCCTCTTCCAAAAAATAAGACTACTCCCGCATACCAATTCGTCTCCACTGCTTTCTCTTTTTTTAGTTTCGAGGTAGGAGCCAGTGAAAGCTAGAACTTTTTCCTTAAAAAAAGATCCCTTCCCCCTTTTAATAAAAATGTAATTTTCTTTGCTACAACCTATTATTTTTTACTTCTTTTTCCACTAAATAATAGGAAAAAATACACATAATACGCACCCGTATCCGTTACACTAACATTTTTTTTCAGCAAAGAAAAAAAAATTACACACAAAACAAGATATATATATTTTGTAGAATAAACTTCGTATGCAAAACCAGCATATCGGTACAGAGTTGCAAGGGAAAATAATCTTCCTTTGATCCTACCTTGTCACGCGTAACTGTAATTTATACCTTTTAACAAATACAAAAAATATATATTTCCGTAACTGTTGAAAAGACTAAAAATCCCCTTTTTTACAACTTTACTAAATCATTTGGATGGAAAATTCACCTTCACCTGAATATCTTTCCACGGATCCAATGCTCAATTAAAAAGTTGAGTGTGAGTGAAGTTATGCTAATTTTCTGACTTTGGTCGATTTAATTATTTTTTTCTCTTCATTCATTGCATTCATTTTTGTATTTGTATCACCTGCGGTTTTGGTGCATTCGTAAGAGCACATGAAACAATGCGAAGTAACAATCAATTTGGGTTAGGTAGACAACCTATAATATGTTAATTAATGAGCACTTACTTATTAGTGCACACACATGTTTTTTTTTAATTCAGGTCTTGTTCGGTGTGCTCATTACTAGCATCATTAATATTTAAAAAGCTGCTTGCTTGCGTATTATTTCTTTCGTGTTTGCTGTGAAACCTATGCAGATTGCGACTACTGATACGAGCTAAAAAAAGTTGACTTTTTCTCTGTAGGAATACTTGTTACATTTTTTTGTCTCATGTCAGAAGAGGAGATGCAAGGGAGTGGAAGAACAAAAAGTGCAACCAGCTGGAGTTCCTCATTTCACATTCAATTTCTTACCTCTCCCGAGCTTATCATGCTGCGACTGGGAAAAAGAGAGAATCAATGTGCATAATGCATTTATTGGGTTAATTAGACTAATTTTCTCATTGGATGCATCATCATCTGAACTTTATGTTGTTCGACATATTCTGCAATAACGGATAAGCGGAGTTATACTTGCACATTTATTTTGGATAAAAAATATATTTTTATCTCGAGTATAAACTCACTCGCGTCTTCTCCCATTTAGATAAGCAGGTAGGTAGGTATTTATATAGATCTCAGTACTCGGAGCTGCTGAACATCATCATTTTCGCGATGATGAAATGGCCTGAAGTGATCTGCATGATTAGCCATCTATTTTTTGAACCACACTGTATCATTACTCAGATGCAAAATGGTCCACTATTAACTTCTCCGCTGCTGATAATATAGCAAGGAAAAGATGAAAAATAGCTGCTAACCGGTCCTACCTAAACGTTTTTTTTTTGTATTTTCTTTTTTGGCAGAATATAAATATCTCTGTAAGCCGAGCCATGATAACATGTTACCATAATAAATTTTTGGTGCACCTTGATCCTCTTCTTATTAAATAGAATCCTTTCTTTTATGCCAATGTTTTTCCCATTTTTGGTTCATTTTAATAAATATCCCCATCCTTTTTTTCTTGCATATAAATATTATATATTCCTCTTACAAGAAATATTATTAATGGGCATAAAAGTGCAAAAAGAAAAACGGTCACAAAAATCTTTCAAACCTTGTTAGCATCTGAGAGAAAAGAGGAGGGCGATGAGCGACTAATTTTCAAGCGCAACAAGAAGAGCGTGCAAAATTTCAAAGTCAACTCACACACACACGCAACCACAGCACAGAACTCTGACAGATGGAGGCAACCAGAAAAAGAAGAAGAAAAGTACAAACTTCATCTCAACTCAAAATCTCGATATGAAACCCTCCCATAATTTTTTTTGCAGCAGCAACAGCAGAGTTGTTTGTAAGAAAGAAAAAACCTGGTTAACTCGAGTGAGATGGAACTCATGACATTGTTGTTATTATTATTTTTTCTTCTGTGTTGAGGAGCCTGGCTTCAATTTTTAGAAGGAAACTAGTTTGCTCAGTCGTGATCGGGTTCGTTTCTTTCTCTTTTTCTTGATAAGTGCAATGTAAAAAAGTATATTCGTATGTGTTTTTTTACGTTGACTTCGTTTTTTTTGTTCTTAAAGATTGCTCGTAATCTTAAATTCTAATCAGAGTTGAGTCTCTCTTGAATTCATTTTTTCTGTCACAGATAACCATCTCTATAAACGGTCCAAACGAATTGGCCACAAAAAAATATTGACTCGATCTGGGCTGTCCTTTTTGGTTTTGAACCGTGCATATTTTAATTTGAGTCGGGAGATCCAATTTTTTTCGAAAACAAAAATGAATTAATTTTCAGGTGGAAGTGTGTGCATAAAACTGACACAGAAAAATATATCTAGTATTAGATAACTGCAAAGGTTTTCTATTTTATTTTAAGGGGTGCGGAGTTATGTAACGAACACAAGAAATATTATGCACACACCTGTCTTAATTTTGCACACAAGGCGAAATAAAAAAATGAAGCACATTCCAACCTCATCCGACAAAAACGTTAGAAAATAGACAAATCATCGTCTATATTTTTTTGCACATTTTGCAGCTTCTTCATTGATGAGAGAGTATATATATTCTTTGTACTTATCATCCTCTTAATGTATTCACCTTTGGGCCATTTTTTCTTTTCGAAAGAGCAAAAAATTCCATTTCTTCCTTAAAAAAACCACAACTATGTATGAATACTAAATAACGTGGATATGTGTAAGAATTTTTTTGCAACAAAAAAAGCAAAACAGCAGAGATGAGACAAAGTACAAAACGTTTTTTTTTCATTGTTTCTCCAATTTTTTTCTGTTTCAGCAATAAACAAGTCAGGTTCAAATACACCTCCATTTCATCATCTATGCTGGCACCATCACCACCGCAAGAACCATGATAAATTGAGAAATGAAAAGGGAATCAAACTTGAAGCAAAAAAAGCAATAGTTGCAGTCATCATTGAAAATTATTATGAAATGCATATCTACTCACCTTCACACATAGCCTTTGTGTGTTTTTCTTGTCTGTGTACTCCTCGTCGCATCATCGCGAAAGGGCAAAGAAGTAATAAAAAATGGTACATTTTATTATGCAGTGCCATTGTTCACCCGCACCACTTTCTTATTATTTTTTTTGTCTAACAAGTGTCTACCCTGAGGAAGTACACGCAATTCACACAAAGCCTTTGTGTGTTTTTCTTGTCTGTGTATTCCTCGTCGCATCATCGCGAAAGGGCAAAGAAGTAATAAAAAATGGTACATTTTATTATGCAGTGCCATTGTTCACCCGCACCACTTTCTTATTATTTTTTTGTCTAACAAGTGTCTACCCTGAGGAAGTACACGCAAAGGAGAAGATAAAGTGGTATTGCATTACACAACTTTATAAAAAAGTAGCACTTGTGTGAAGTAAAAAGTGCATATATAATAGGTTAACAATGTGGCAACACTCCAGAGCAGACCAGTAATTTCCGTACCATATTATGCTTCATTATGCTCATTTAAATTGATGGTGGCTCAGATCCAAACCTTGTGTCTATTTTAAATTAAAAAGTGAATCTACATAGAAAATTGACCACAGCGCTGGATATTACAGCAAAAAGAAGAAGAACAAGATAACACTCTTCTTACTTAAATGTGGAGTCAATAATAGGGAATCGTTTTTTATAAAAAATAACACTTATCATTATTATGCAGCATAGAACACGCTGAATGTAAATACATCATACAAGGACGTTATGTCTCGGTATTAACTTGTGTTCTTTTTTTTATAAAGTGCTGAACATTGTTATCGGCTGGTGCCAGCTCTTCGAAAAAAACACAGTCGACCGGGCATTATTTATTGTCTTGAGAGGAGTCTTCGACATCCCAGATAAACGAATGAAGAAGCCCCCTCCCTGCGAAATTATTGGTAAGGAACACATCCTCAACAATTCGTCGTCATTCTTCAGCGGAGAATTAGAAAACGTGAGAGGAACAAAATAAAATACATGTAACATTGTGTATATATATTTTTCGAGAAGACAAGCTCTCTGATCTTCACAGGATGTTTCACGTTCTTTTTTTTGCTGAAGCAACAAGCAAAAAAATAATAAGCTGGTGCTGCTGTGATGTGAAGATTAAGAAGAAGGGGCATTGTTAATTGTGACGATTTAAAAAATATATATTTTTAAAAAGATATGTAGAAGACTCTCTGATACAATATTTCTTATTGCGCACTTTTCCATTACAAGAAAAGTTTAGCTTACCAAGAAAAAAAATGAGAGGTGAGGAAAGGAAGCCAGAGGTCATGACTAAGGCTGGATTTGTTAAATTTGTGCATTGATGCAACTCATCACACTTTTCAAAATCCTTTATGATGTTACTAGAAACTTCTGAAGAAGACCGGAAAAAATTAAATTACCTACATTGCATACATTTTATCAAATCTTAAGCTGCATCAAATCTTTATGTACCTCAAAATTTGCTACGAGTCGCTCAGCTCATTCATGTGTTGTCTCCACGAAAATCACGGAAACGGAGAAAAACACTTTTCCATTACAAGAAACTTTTAGCTTACCAAGAAAAAAAGAGAGGTGAGGAAAGGAAGCCAGAGGTCATGACTAAGGCTGGATTTGTTAAATTTGTGCATTGATGCAACTCATCACACTTTTCAAAATCCTTTTTGATGTTACTAGAAACTTGTGAAGACCGAAAAAAATTAAATTACGTATATTGCATACATTTTATCAAATCTTGAGCTGCACCACGAATCAAAGTCCCTGAATTACCTTTATTTTATGTACCTCAAAATTTGCTACGAGTCGCTCAGCTCATTCATGTGTTGTCTCCACGAAAATCACGGAAACGGAGAAAATCAATGGTAGCAAGCAATAAATCGTATTTTCTCTTATGAAATGATGAAACATAAATAAATAAATTGTGTTTGTGGCCATGATCAGCCTTGTCCTCTATTTGGAAAGAAAACTCATTGTGTTATCAATAGCGTAGCTCTGAATGTTTGCATTATTACATTACATACAAATGTGGGTTCTATGTTGCTTTGTATATAGTTGGGATGGGCACACAAGTCAATTTAAATGTAATCAAATTCAAAGACTGGCTTCCATTCTGAAGCATTAAATTTTCGTCTTTTATGATGGACTTGCATTCCATAAAATTGTTATTGCGCACGTTTGAGATGCACTAAAGTTACAGATTTCTGATAAACTAGATTCATATAGATTCATTCATCAGAGAAATGTATAATTGCCATGGTGTAATATTGGTTCAGGTTTACCAAAAAAGTGAATACGTAAACGAAAGATTTTTATATGAACTGTGTGCATGCTAAAAAAATGCACTTTTTGGCCAGGTAAAATGGCTGGGAAAACAAGCAAATTTTCTTGGACGGGCTCCGTCTCGCCACAACAAAGCTATCCTATTTTATGTATCATAATAATCTTTTAAGTATAATCTATCCTATTTCTGTGTGCATTTTCACATTTGTTGTTGTTATATTTTCCCTGCTTATCAGATAACATCTCCATTTCTCTATCAATGTTTATCTAGACCTGACCTGGCTTTTTCTTATTATTTTCTGCACACACATACAAACCTTCCCAAAAAATATGAAGGTAGACTGTAGTGGCTCCATTATATTCTTTTTTTAAAATATGTTTTATTATTGCGTTTTTATGGCGGTGAAAAAAGTCTATTTTCTGCTCACTCCATTTCGTCATCTCTTCTTTTTTTTTTTTTTTTTTAAAAAAGTGCTTTCCGTGGCTTCCGCCTGGCCATTTTTTCTCATCTTATTTTTTCAGTCATTCCATATAACGCCCCGTATATATCATCATTTCTTCTTTTTTTGGCTGCGAATGCAAAATAGACTCTATGTATTTTACTCAGAGGAAAAGTCGACTTGACTTCGCAGCAGCACGGAAGAAAAAAATATAATGTGTGTGTACCATACTCTTAGCTATATTTTTTATGAATAAAAACTATAAAATCTCATTTTTTTGTGGTGATGGTGGTCGTGGTGGTTAACATTACGAAAAAAAAAATTCCCTGAGTTTTTGGCTTCAAATGCCCTGCTGTTTATTTTAAAAAAGGATGGAAAAGCTAAATACACCAGCAAGGTTTTTTTGTGTTATGCGTGTGAATGTGCGTGCACAAGGATGGTTATACATCATCAACCAGGATATTTTCTCTTTTTTGTCTTCCACCATTTCCAGCTTTTTTTATGTTGTCTCTTCCCTGTTGTGTCTACAGTGCACACACACACACAAGGCACACATCCTCTCAGGAATATTTTATTCTGGACATTTTCTCGCAAAGAAAAGAAAAAGGCTCTCTCACAAGGCTCCTTCTTCCGTCTAAACGTTTTTACATACAAAAAACCCGAAATGATGCATTTTCTCTTTTTTCTCTGAAGACCAAAAAAACTGCCCAGTTTTCTCCCTTTATCTTCTCCAAGAAATGGAAGAAGAGCACCAGAAAAAAAAGACTCTATGTAAAAGTAGAGGCAAGATTTTTGGGCTTGCCGTGGCTCATCTTTTTTCTCGTCTCTCATGAGTGTTGCCAGAAGGAAGCAGTGGTGGTAGTGGTGGTGCGGCGCTACAGCTGGTTTATATTTTTTTTCTTCTGTAAGAGAGTGTCCTCGCTCTCGCGCGTAGGCACTTTGGTGTGGCTCTTCAAGCAATGCAACCAGACAGTTTTCGCTATTTACTTGGTGCAGTAGAGAAACATTCGAGTGTGTGCATAATACATAGTAACATTTTATGTTGATGTTGATGCATGAAAAAAATAAAATAAAATGCTATGTGGCTGCTGCTGGTGCTGCTGAGCTTTTTTTATACTTTTTTGTCTTCTTTTTTTACTTCTCCTTAAAGGAAAAGGGGTTGAATAACCAGCTCTGTTATTCATGCTACAAGCTTACTACTACTACTGCTACTCCTACTTATATGGCGTTTGATAAGCAAAACGAGTGGTAAAGAGAGAGAGAGAGAGGAGCTCGGCAAAAGCAGACAAGTCTCTGTTTTTTTTTGCTTGTGCTTCTTTTTTTTGAGCAAATGCGTGCGGAGACTATTACACCAGTCTCAGGTGTAGCTTTGACCGGACCGGACGCGTTTTACGGAGCACGTCCTTCTCCATTTTTCACTTTGGAAGAAATTGTAGCATTTGTACCGTTTTACTTTTTGCAGAAGAAAAAGAAGGGGGTGCATATTTGTGCGCGGATGCTGAAGTTGGTGTCTTCATATATCAATCTTATTCTATTACATTGCATCACACAATAATTCTAACTGAAAACAAGGGAAGAATAAAGGAAGAAGGAGGAAAGAAGGGAAAATTATATGGTGCACTTTTTTACACATATTTTTGCCACATTTGATCATCATCATTCTGTCTCTTTATCTGTGTGTATGTGTGCACAGGAGGTTTTGAGCAAGAAAGAATACAAAAGGATATTTTGTGTGCGTTAAAGGATTAAAGGGACACATATGTGAGGCGGCGAAAAGTGGTGATGTATGTAAACTTATTTGGTATTCTTCACCAAAGACACTAGATCATCGTCATCATTTTTTCCCCTTCTGTGCTGCAACCAGGAGCAAACACGAGTGTCGCGTGGTAGCCATTGGAACACATGAGCCGAACTAAATGGAGGAACATTTGGAGCTTTTATTTTGAGTGAAGTGTGTGTTATGCGTGCGTTTTATTTTTATTTTTCTTGGACACGTCTTGTGAAAAGTGAAGGTTTGCAAAATTGAAGACGACACAAAAAAACTGTCCCTTTTTCAGATAAAAAAAGAAACATTTATTTAAGAAGATATCATCCCGAATAAACGAACAATACTGTCTGTCTCCACCAATATTTTGTTTTCACGGGGAAGATTATAAACAGAAAAGGACACAAAATAAACAGATAAGCAACTGTGTGCCAAGAAGAATAAATTTATGGTGTTTACACTAAGATACAAGTTGCTCCGAAAGAAAGTGCACACACTTATTGTAAAGTATTTTATGGATCCATAAAAAGTATTTAATCAGCCTACCCACATTTTTTTTCTGCCAGAGCGAGAAAGTCAGTGGGAGAGCGAGGTAATTAATTGTCCACCATTTTTATCACACAGCTGACTCACCAAGGCAGAGATAATTTTCACCTGCGGCAAGTAAAAGGAATGTTGCATATTATTATTTAAAAAATTATTATAAAAAGCCGTCTCTGTAAAAAAAACATCCTCCGACAGTTATCTTCCTACGTGTGTGCATATAATACAATACAGTTGTTGTTTTTTTTCTTAAGCATCTCATTACAAGTGAGTGATGAGTACTGATCGTTTCTGTGTGATATCCTCTTCTAACTAGCGAAAGATTAGTGGACTATCATAAAAAAATTTTCTTTGCACACGGTCAGCCCCTCGCGCAGCCAAGCCACCGGGAAAGAAGAGGAACTCATTAAAAAAATTAAGACAAGCAACATTGTTATGGTGCATGTGGTTGGTGCGCTGTTAATTTTTTTCTGTGCAAAGTGAAAAATTTACTGAAATATTTATCTATTTAATATATGCAAAATATTAGATATTCATTTGTAAAAGAAATTTGTACGGATAAAACTCAAGAAGCGGAAGGCATTCCTCCCCAACACGCATAGAGAAGATATAACTATGTTGTGGCCATAATTAAAAAGGGATTTTTTTTGAAACAGTGCTTTTGTGTGAATATTGTGTAGATGTTCTAACATATTATGAACTTGAGGATTTTAGACCTGACTTGTATACAATAATTAACAACATTTCAAAAAAGATAATATATCCTCGTTGTATGGTATCATGATCAAAGTGGGAGCACCAAGTATTACCAAGCGCACACCGCAGTTGACTTTGGGTTAACCGGAAACCTCTCCTCAACTTAATAACCAGGTGACTAGACATTTCTCTTCTCTGCCTCCATATATATAAAATAAAGTTGCTGTTGTTGCAAACAAGAATTTTTTTTTGTATAAAATATAATACTCTTTTTCATTCAACACGGCATCATCTGAAACGAATTCGTCTAAGCTTATTACCCTCATATATTCTAGGCTTATCAATGTCTTTGAAAAGGCTCATATTAAATATGTATAAGATGTACATTGTATGCACACATATGGACAAGGGTTGGGTATTAAAAAGTGCATACAAAAAATATAATATAATGTACATTTATTGAGATGGATGGATGACTAGTAAAAAAAGTTATACTTTTTTTTCGCTCCACTCCTGATGAAGCTCATCATCCCATCAAACAAGCTCTCGGCTACTGCACAAATTTTTTTTCTACCCTCAAAAGTCAGCAAGTAGTTTCTTCAACTTTTTCTTTTCGCTCTTCGCCAAGACTGGAATTTTTTTTTGGTAAATTGTAAGATTGCAATTTGCATCACCTCACCTCACCCCTATTTTTTCCTTCTTACGTACTTCTCTTGTTTTCACAGCAAAAAGGCTCTGCTGGTTGGTTGGTGGATGATTATCGTTTTGTTGTAATATTAAATGTATATTACAAAATTATTATATTGCATGCACACATGCAAAACTGTCCATCTTCTTTCTAAACAATACATCTTATCACAAGAATATGGACACATACATATTTATATATATATATGCACACACATATATTTTTTATCCTCTCCCGAATCATCAACATCATCATGTTCGACATATCATCAGTCAAGAAGAGACGTAACATGTAATAATAGTAAAAGAGCGAGTGGAACACAGCAACAGTTGGAGCTGTTGTTAGTGAAAAAAAGAGAGCCACACATAACCTTTCCTCTTTTCTTCTTTTTCATCACGACGAGATACATACATACATATATTTTTTTGTTAGTCTGTCTGGCTGCCGTTTCTTCTCTCTGTTGCTGCTCCTGATGATGATGATAATAATGATGATTGTGTGTAGAGAGGCATCCATCTATCTATTTAATATATCATAATAGGAAAAAAAAGCTGACTTAATAAGTGGCTTTAACTGGACATCTCTCATCCTCGTTATTACACATTACACAAGGAAAAGCAGGCAGTTAAACAGCTTGGTCATGCTGCGTCTTTTTTTTGCGCTACCACCACCTTATCCATTGTTAAGTACGCGAAAAAAAAACAAGACTCACTTGGCTTCAACATGCATTTTATCAGAGAAGAAGACGAGAAAAAAAATATTTTTTTGAAGACAAAGGGGAAAAAGGAGAAGAAAACAAGTTGAGGATGAATTAAAGAATGAAGAGAAAAAAACCTGAAAATAATTGGCATCACCATCAGTGTTTAATAATTAAAGATTATTAACAAGCCTGAACCACAAACAAGAATGCATTTTATTGTTAGTCTTCACCTTCACAGCCCGCAGAACATGGTAGAAGTAGATAACACTGTCTGTGTGTGTACAAATATTAAGCTATGTATTTTTAAAGAGACGAGCATCTCCCGTTTTTTCTTAACTTATCTTGGGTATAATATTAATTGTATGTGTAAAATAAAATGGGAAATAGCAAAGCAGACACTTTGGCTGAAAAAAATGTAGGCATAACTCAGAAGGTAAAATGGGTAAGAATTGAGGGAGGCTGTGGCTGGCATGCATTAAAACAAACGCACACCACCACCACTTCCTTTACGATTATTGCGAGTAAACAAGTTGCCAATTATTTTTACACGTTCCGACTACCCATTTGCAATCACAAAGCGTGTAAAAAGGATATCAAAAATATACAGATAACCATTCACAAGGATTGTAGCTATTTTGTGAGGAATTTTCTCTCGATTTAGGAAACAAAAATAAATGTATTACTTTTTTCCTCGGACATTAGTTTTTCTTCTTTGACAAAAAAATAACTAACTACATAGTTGGTGAACAGGAAGAAACAGTTTTTTGTGTCCCGTTTATTTCCCTCATTACATCCGATTAAGAACAAAAAAAGTGTTTCGTGCTCAACAAGAAAAAAAGAAGGAGAGAGTGAGTGCTCCTTATTTTTACCACTTGTGAAGAGGATTCCCTCAACAATTTTCTTGTCAGCTTAGAAGTCATTTTGGAGAGCTTATAATATTACATATTTTTTTAGCTCAGCTAAAGATACAAGTAATATAGTAATGTGGAGTGCGAAGTGATAAGAAGGAGAGGAGAAAAGTGAATATTTTTATATAAAAAAAGAGATACATTTTTGTGTATATTTTTTACCGGTGTCAACTTTTTTTTCGTCGTCCTTCAAAGCAACTTATCCTAACTTTTATTTTTTCCACAAAAGTTCCATTTTGGCAGGAAGAAAAAAGCAGGAGAGAGGATGAAGTTAGCAGGGAAGTGGTGAAGAAAAACATGACAGGAAAAATTGGTGTTGAAGACCATGCAAAAAAAGAAGAGCAGAAAAAAGACTGCTCCATCCTTATCATCAGCATTTTTGGTTTCCTCTCTAAAGACGTTTTTGTGGTCGTCCGTCACCATTTCACCTTCATAGTAGAGTTACATATCTCCATCACACTACAAAACTTTTTTCTTCCCCATTTTTTTTTCTAAAAAACCACAACAATACAAGAGATACTTCCCCTCTTTCTTTCCTACCTTTACAGGTAATGTTTAAGGTTTTTTTTTGCCTGCAAACAAGAGATATCATATAAGAGACGAGGTTCAAAAAAATAAATGTTCTGGCAAAAGCGGAGGCAGGTGTGAAAGATTCTTAAAACAATTTACTTGATGGCCATTTGTACCCAGAAAAATTGTTGTATATTATATGTTTTTATAATAATGATAAGCACTGAGCATATGATCATCATCATATTTTGTTCCACTGGTGAACTTGAAAAAATAAAAGAGTTGAAGTGTCAAGCTGGTACGATACCGAGACTGTTGTTATCTTGCTACCATTTTGTCTTCATTCTTTTTTGTTCTTAATTTTTTTTTATTCACGACTTTTTCATCTTTTTTCACACAAAAACCACAACCATCAGAATAATCATCATGATCATCATCACAGTACATCCTCATCACCTTCATTACAGCTTGGAGGATCCTGGCTTCCAAAAAAATATTGTATTTTTTTCTTTATGCTTGCCTTTTTATATAAAATGTGTAGCAGGTTACTTTTTTCGGTTATAAAAGAAGGAGAAGATTACATAAAAATAATATACATAATTGTTTTCTATAAAAAACAAAAGGTAGAATACTCATTCTCTTTTATGTGTACCGGTGTCTTGTCCCATTGTCTCTCTTGTGTAGTGATCATGATAATCACCCGCAACAACTTTACCAGACACTTCAACACTCTTTGTGTCGCCAGTGACGCCACTAGACTACTGTTAGACTTTTCTATGAACGTCATACTAGATACTTGAAAGTAAGGTGTAAGTTGCACTGAATCAAGTTAAGTTGATTTTTGAGAATAAGAAAAAGAAGACATTACATTACCCGCTAACTATTTTGTTTTGTGATGTATTCGAGAAAAAATGTAGCCAGAATTCCTTTGTTTGAAATTTGAGAAAGCTTACAACTAAATTATATTCCTTTTTTAAAAGAATAATTGTAACTTAAACTCATCAACTTCGTGCTCTCCGTTTTTTTCACAGTTGTGATTCACGTCAGCATTGGTCAAAAGGATGTATTTTTAAATGTTTTCTAATCTATTTTTACCCAAAATTTGACGCTTTCCAAGTTGATTTTCATACTTTTGTGAAAGATCCGTAGACCATGTAGAATTTATGTAGTAAATGGAATATTGTACAATTTATGAATATTTCTTCCAAACAATGTTTGACCACTCATCGTTTCACTGTTGGACAAAACTAATGTCTATGTGCGAAATTAACTCTCCCGGAAAGTCCCACAGTTACAATTATTTTTGCACGATTTCTTCTTGTTTCATAAAAGGTAATCACGAGAGATTATCATCACAATTTCCATTACATTTCTCCTTAAGAAATCAGGAAGCAGATAAAAAATCTCATCAGAATTATTTTTCGCACATTCCATCTCAACAAGAAGCCTTCTTTCATATTTAAAGCTTACAACTAAATTATATTCCTTTTTTAAAAGAATAATTTAACTTAAACTCATCAACTTCGTGCTCTCGGTTTTTTTTTCACAGTTGCGATTCATGTCAGCATTGGTCAAAAGGATGTATTTTTAAATGTTTCTAATCTATTTTTACCCAAAATTTGACGCCGTCCAAGTTGATTGTCATGATGTAGATTTTCCTCAAAGATCCATCATACCACCATGTAGAATTCAGTAATTGGAATGTTGTACAATTTATGAATATTCTTCCAAACAATTTTTGACCACTCATCGTTTCACTGTTGGACAAAAATAATGTCTATGTGCGAAATTAACTCTCCCGGAAAGTCCCACAGTTACAATTATTTTTGCACGATTTCTTCTTGTTCATAAAGGTAATCACGAGAGATTACCATCACAATTTCCATTACATTTCTCCTTAAGAAATCAGGAAGCAGATAAAAAATCTCATCAGAATTATTTTTCGCACATTCCATCTCAACAAGAAGCCTTCTTTCATATTTACAAGAATCATAAATATACTTTTTCACGGTAATCATATTTCTCTTTCACAAAAAACCACATACATAGCGCCGCATCTTCTGGAAGTCGGGTTTTGTATCTTGAATCCTGCATTTTGAAAAATGCCTTTCTTCCCTCCTTTGATGTAATTCATATGATAATGAAATGTTCCAAAAACTAAGACCTACTTATGTCCCACGTAAAGAAAAAAGATTACCTACGCCAAAAAAAAAAGAAAATCATTATTCCAACCATTTTTTTCTCCTTCTTTTCCATGTAAAAAAGAAAGAAATTGTGTAGGTTGGTAATAGCCTAACATCTTATTTTTTCGCATTTATGAGAGTGCAAGCATAATAAATAGATTACATAAGCACTTGGCTCGTTGCTCCACTCCACCGCCACTAAACAATTCAGTATAAAAAAAGAAGAAGATATCGTTAGGTGCGCTCCTTTTCTGCTCAGGTAATAACAATAACAATATAATGACGATGATAAGCCTAAAGAGGTAACAAGGCATGAGCACGATCAACGATGCACTTCAATACAAACCATTCTATTTTTTGTATGTATTACTTATTTAGAAAAAAAAAGATGGCTACGGAAGATACCAAACTCTTCTTTATATTCTGAGAAAGAAGAAAAACGTATATCTGGCTTGAGACAAGCTTATTATTACGCATCCGTTCTTCTGCCGCTTCAGCTCCAGAAGAAGAGCCAGTCACTGATTCTATTTTCGAGAGTGAATGAGCGAGAGAAAAAAATGAGTCTCCAAATTGTGCTCCACTCCTGCAACATAAAATTGTTGTGTGTGTACCTTGTTATTATTATATTCTTTTTTTTCTGGTCGTTCCTCTGTACATAAATAACCAGGCTTTTACTTACCTCAGACATTGTTTGTGGATATTTACGTCTGTGAAGTAATAAATACTCTTTAATAATACAAGACACTCTCTCATCATCATAGATGTGTGTAGGTAATGTATGTCTGTATGTATAAATTACACCTGTGCTCTCACAAACAAAAAACGATACTGGAATGTTGTGCACTTGCATCATCATCATCACAACAAACAAAGTGTGAGGAAGAGTCAATCCCGACGACACTATACTATCAACGAGAATTATAACCAGGACTCACAGGCGTTATCATACAAGTAAGAGAAGAAGAAAAGCAGCAAGCAAGACAGACATTGTTCAGGTTCCCCTTTTTATATTTTTGATATGATTATCTGTTCATGCATTCTTACACACAATTTTCTTTACTTTTACTATTTCACTCAAAGCTTGTGAGGAGATATATATATATATAAACAATTCAGTAGACAAAAATGTTGAGTTGGTTGGTGCATCACACAAAGTAACAACAACAATAATAATAATAACAACAACAAGCTCTTTGCTGCAGCAGCACATCGCGATCGTCACAAGAAGAATCATTTGCAGTTGGCTGCTCCTTGCATTTCAAACTTATCATCATCATGCATCATCTCGTCTCGCCTCTCAAGGGAGAAAATATATTGTATACATATATTTTATATGCACACAAGCTTAAAGAGAATCCAAGTTCAAATAGAATGCTTACATAAATTTGTGAGCAGCAAGTTCAACTGGTTCTCTGTCTTCTCTTGCTCGGCGTAGAAGATAAGTATGTAATATGGACACATTGTATTACACTTGGCTATTTGGCTAGAGGAACGAAATATAAAATTGATGGTGAAGTGGGAATGAGGGAATACATATATCGAGCTTGGCTTGTTTGTATCTATCCACGCTTTATCCTTTGCTTCAACAAAAACCACTTGCTTGCTGCAGGCAAACAAAATTGTAAACAGGGTGTCTTGTGGAGCAGATTGGTCTTGTGTGAGGTTATCCTAAGTAAATGCACTTTTATTGTTCGTTTGCATCCAAACGTTGTGCTCACCAAAAAATTTGCCTCATGATAATCACACACTGTTGGATCTAACGAGGTGAAGATTTATAATGTGATTCTGTGGCGGAAAAGATATATTATATATTTTGTGTCCAACATGCAAAATCATAGGTATTACAAGACAGACTAGCAGTCCTTTTTCGTTTCTTCGGGTGAAGAGAAAAAAAAGGCGAAAGAGGTTTGCGTGTTCCTGGATAATACTAATATTCGGAAGAAGAGTCATAAACGGTGCATATGTTTCACATTGATAACCTTCTTATAAGAGCTTTTTTTCTTGGCTCATCTTCTCTCACGAAACGTTCATTTTTTTTGGTGCATTTTAAAATACCAAAACCTAACCTGCTACTTTTACCTTTCATAAAAAGAAATGAGACAAGAGATGTGTCCATAATTTTTTTTCTATTTTAAAAAATAATACTCATGAAACTAACTTTTGCAATATTCTTATTTTACTCCTTTCTTTGTATATAAACTGTATATATATTTTTTGGCAGTTGCACCCAACAATAGACCAAAAAAATAGTTCGGGAGCTTAACAAGTCTTAAAAGAAGAAAAAGTAAAAGGGTGAAACATTATTTTACGATGGTCATCAACATCATCATCACCATCATTATTACAGCTTCTTCTTGTCTCGTTGGAAGAAGCAGCTCCTTCCTCAAAAAAACATGTGTGTGAGTTGTGTATATATCTCGCTTGCACTTTAAAAATGATAACAGTCAGCTTCATTACAGAATCCTGACAGATATGATTTTCAAGTAGTCAGTAATAACAGCCATAATGGTAATAACGAGCAGAATAAAAAATATGAGATGGCTTAACACGGACACATATTTTTTTACTCACCACACATCGCCTGTCTGCAAAAGAAGGAGAAAAGAATTGTTATTTTTTTCTCTTCTGGGATGATTGTGTTTTTTTTATTTCTTTGGTTGTTGTGTTGTTGTGGCCATCCGTCAAGGAATGCATTTATGTTTCGGACTTGTACATGTGGCAATATATATATTTTTGAGGTCATCTCTCTCAAAAAATTATGTAAGTGTATAGGGTGGTTATCAATCTCCCATATTTAATCTGGATGTGACACGTTTGGAACACACAGTGTCCATAAATACGATATGATATTATAGTAGTACTTTGGAGGTTACCTTTCCACATTATCTTGGTGACTCCCTAAAATAATAGGAACTTTGGTTCCCTTTTTCTTACCTTTTTTTGCAGAAAAAAATAAAATAGAAAAATCACGACTTGTCTGCTGACGTTTTCTAATAAAAAATGGAGAAGCACACAGCGAGAAAACTAAGTATTTTTTCTTGACTTGTGTTTCCTTTTTCTCTGTTTTCACGTACTACGTGAGACCAAGGATATGAATGGTGCTGGAAAACCTGAGATAAAAAAAAGGGGAACGAGAGAGTGAGTCCCACTCACAGAATCCCTTTCAACAATGGGAAAAGGTCTCAAGAAAAAAAAAGTATAAATGGTGCACCAACCAACAACACACACATTTACTTGTAACATATCTGAGTAAACTACTACAATGGTGAAAATTCCTACTCGAATTGATTTTTGGCTTCCCTACTCACTCCTCTTCGAAGAGGAAAATGGAGCCGCCATAAGATTGTACCTTTTTTTAGGAGGTGAGCTTTCTTGTAGGCTTTTGGGAAAGAAACACTCTTGGGCTGGGTAACATGTAGGTATTGTGTGGTCTTGTTTCGGTTTTATTTTTGGGATCTTTGTTGCTCCTTCATTCATTCATGGGTGCGTGTATGTGGAGCTTCATAATAATGATATCTTAGACAAAACACACACATAGCAGCTCAAATGAATGAATTTTACAGAGAGAAGTGAAAACGCAACCGGGAGAAGGAAAAAAAACTTTTTTCCTCTGTGTGCAGAAAATTTGAGGTAGTGGTTGGTGGTGGTGCTCCATAAATAAGATTAGTCATAACATAAATTCTGGTTTTACTGTCGTCCCAACCATTTTCCAGGGAGCTATCTTACGCTACAAAGTTTTTATGTTTGAGAAAACGAAGAAAGTTACTACGTACTACTGCTACATTTGGTTTGGTAGATATGTGGTAATAATAAGTCACTAAACAATACGTAATATGGGAAACCGGTAAATGTTTTGATTTATGCATGAAGCCCAAAAAAAAGAGTTGCGAAAGCAGGAACACAGGAGATACGTATTTTTTTCCTGGAGAAACAAAAAAACACACACACGGGTAGGTAGTAGCTGTTTTTGGCAGTAGTTTGACGAAAAGTGGAGCTACGTAAATCCTTGCGAGAGGTTTCACGAGTCATAAATAAGAAACAATACGTAATATGGGAAACCGGTAAATGTTTTGATTTATGCATGAAGCCCCCAAAAAAGAGTTGCGAAAGCAGGAACACAGGAGATACGTATTTTTTTTCCTGGAGAAACAAAAAAACACACACGGGGTAGGCAGTAGCTGTTTTTGGCAGTAGTTTGACGAAAAGTGGAGCTACGTAAATCCTTGCGAGAGGTTTCACGAGTCATAAATAAGGTAAAATGAGAAAATAGATTAAATGTTTGATGTTCCCCGTAAATCTATTATTACCACAGTACTTTGTTCCACACTGGCAAACTTACTAAAAACCTTATCGAAAAGTAACCTCAAGCGAAAAAAATAGTGTGTGTGTGTGTTGAGCAGAGTAGAGTCGAAGTGAAAAGCTACAGGTCAGAGCAAATTGTAAATTTTTAAAGAGCGCCAAAAGCCTCTCGCAACTTCCTCCCTTTTACTTTCGGAGCACATCAGAGCAAAGTTGTAGACACATGATGAAAAATCCAGGAGCAAAGTAGTCCGATCACGGAATAAAAAGGACCAAGGAACAGAAACACAAAAAAACAATATCATAATAATAAACTACCTTACCTCTAATGTGCTTTTGACAATAGGGACGTTGCTCCAAGAAAAAATTCTTTTTTTTTTCTTCTTGGTGGTGCAAACCGAAAAGAGAAAAAAAATGTTACGGAGTAGAAATACATATTATGTATGTATTTTTTTGCCCGCAGATATTGACATTGTACTATGTAGTACTAGTACGAGCTGAGCTTATTTTTTTCGGAGACAACTTTCTTTAGTTGTCGTTTGTGTGTAAAGTTTGAGGTTATTTACAAATGAATGCACGGCTGCACCAGCTAACAATTTTCTTCTAGTCTTGATAAGCAGTAATCGCATTGGAAAAAATCATCTTTAGTTGTCGTTTGTGTGTAAAGTTTGAGGTTATTTACAAATGAATGCACGGCTGCACCAGCTAACAATTTTCTTCTAGTCTTGATAAGCAGTAATCGCATTGGAAAAAAATCCTTCGCACGAAAAAAAGAAAGAAAAATATTTTACCGTTTCTTTGCCACTGCTGTGATGTGGTGAAGAAGGAACCAGGAGAATAGTTTTTTTTCGTGTCTCTCTCTCCCAAAAAAACAACAATTTGACAAATTCGAAGCGACATGTGTCCGACCCTGAAACAAAATTATGCACACACCAGACACATCACAGCTATAATGCATTGTGAAACATGAAAAAACTGATAATACTAATGTTATTAAAATATGCATACCACAGGAGACGAGACAACTGATTTTTTTAAAAGCAAACCTTTCCTGACAATATTTTTTATCATATCACAATTAATGCAAAAAATGTAATAATCTATTTAGCCATCCCTTCACGTGATAACCTCAGAGAAGAAGAAGAAGAAGAGGAAGATGTGTGTGCAAAATGCTGTTGTGGTATGAAAGCAAGTTATCTACATTCCTCCGTCACCACACGGCCATGCCTTGAAAAAGTGCGAGAGAGAAAACTCGTTTTGATTCTTCTGCCTTGTGAAATGTCTCTTTTAAATTGGTATTTATCTCAGCATGCTGGGATGATAATGATGGCGATTTTTTTTCAGAGAGAGAAAACTCGTTTTGATTCTTCTGCCTTGTGAAATGTCTCTTTTAAATTGGTATTTATCTCAGCATGCTGGGATGATAATGATGGCGATTTTTTTCTGTGCTGGTGCGCTTTGCATAACGTAGCTCTCCAATCCCTCAGAGTTGAGTTAGTAAAAAAAAATTCTGAATTTTGTTGAAGGAGATCAATTTTGGTTTAAAAGGATAGCTTCAAAAATTCTTGACTGAAGCGCGAGCGAACGAACGCACGTCAGCAATTGCTAATCTCATGTAGTCCACCGTCCGTCCACTAAAAAAGAGGTATCTGTTACTATTGACGAAAGTGCTCCACAAGGCGTTACGCTAATGTCAAGTAATCAAGTTAAGAGGAGAAAATTGGGAGAACTATCATCACCATTTTGTGAAATGGTTAATATACATACTTCAAATATATACATATGGTGCTCGGTCTGGCACAAAATCAGTTTGAACTTACGAAAACGTGCAGACCTTCTGTTGCTACTTATCGGTATTATTGCAGCGAAATGTTTTACGTCGTCGAAATGAGTGGCAAATACTTGGTTCATGAAAATAACTGTGGTCTGCGGACATTATTATGTGACCCATGATTTTCTTATCAAAAGTGAGCATGACACTTGTAAATTGTTTGATTATCCATTATTTCCTCCATTTTTTTTGCTAGTATCAGTTTAAATGAAAAAAGTCACTTTAGAATATCTTCCTTGTGTCCTTCAAAAAGATTTACAAATTACTGTGATGAATCTTGTGTCGATTTATGTTTTATTCCTTGATAGGAGAAAATTGCATCATATTGCTTTGCTCGCAATTTATTTCTCATATTTTTTAAAGCACCACAAGTTTCCTCTTGACCAACTGTGTTTATCTGCTCAATCTTATCCTTGAGCCAAAATATTTACTCAACCTTGTTTCTTTAGAAATGCTTATTTTAAAACTTGAGCAAAAACAACCTTGTGGTCATTTTCAATGTCTTCAGAAGCAGGAACATTTACTAATCCCGTTTTGCTTTTGTGGACAGACAAACCACCTCGAAAGAATCGTAATGTGTCGTGTGTGCCTAAATAGCTGACTAATTTCACCTGTTTACTTATCTGAAAAAAAAGCGAAGAGTAGAAAGGACAACTCAATCCATTAGTGGACATCTCATAAAAAGTTTTTTTTTGTTGCTCAGGCATAATCGTCTGGTTCCCAACTGGGAATTCAATTAAGCACACAAGCGAATTCCTTTTTCTAATATCATTATTGCAGGGATAATGCAAGCCAGGTAATTTTCATATATTACTTGATCATGATTATTACCCAACACTTTTCTGAGTCTCTTTTCTTTTAACTGAGTTGACACAAAAGATAGATAAGGTGGTGCTTTGCTTCGAGGAATGAATATTACAGAAAAACCTTCAGCAGAATATACATAAAAAAGGAAGCGTTATTACAAAGCAATTATGGAGAGCCTGCCAGAGTGTCTTTTATGCTCACAATTCAAGCTGTTTTATATATCTTTTTTATTTCTTGGAAGAATAAAAAAAGGAAATGACATTATGATGAGATGATTGGCAATTAAATTGTCATTAAGGGCATTGGATCAATTCTGAAATGGATGAGGCAAATTGCACCATAAAATATCCACTACTTTGGAGGCTCCAAANAAAAAAGGAAATGACATTATGATGAGATGATTGGCAATTAAATTGTCATTAAGGGCATTGGATCAATTCTGAAATGGATGAGGCAAATTGCACCATAAAATATCCACTACTTTGGAGGCTCCAAAAAAGAGTCATCTTATCCTTCCTCTAAAAACGCTTAGCTTCTCTCAACCTTTAAAAATAATTCGAGCTTATCTTCAACTGATATTCATATATATGAACTTAGCAATCTTTTCTTCTGACAAATTGCTCCATATAAATCTACCTCCTCGTGTATACGACATCCCATAAAAAAGCAAAGCAGGTGATTTTTTGCACAACCAAGAAAAAAAAAGAATAAAAAAGGGAGTCACGATCCAACCAGTAATTTAATCGGAAGTGAAGCTCGCAACTTTGAAAATGGCTTCAGTATATTTTTTTCTCTCTCTTCTCAGAGGAGTAAGTGACCTCGTCTAATCTCACGTTCAGTCTCAGCAGAGAAGATGAAACGAGAATAAAAAAGGAGATCAATAAAGTCATAAAAATATCCGCTCTCAGCTCATCCTTTTATGAGACGGTATATTTCCATGTACCACGTTCCTTTTATATTTTTTATGTACTCACTACTCACTCACTGAGCATTATTGATGTTCTTCGAAAAAAAACGAAGATAAAAAAACGAGTGTGCGGGAATGTGTGTAAAAAATAGAAGTCTGGTGTGCTGTAGAACATGTAACGTAATCCATGTTACCCAGAAAAAAACTTTTGCTGTGCACACAAAAGCCAAAAAAAAATGTTCTGTCTTGTCGTCAGAAAAAAAGAATTGAGAAGCGGAGGTGTCGTATTTTATGACGTTTTTTCTTACATTCTGAGAAGCTTAATTCGTCGAGGAGAAAGGAGATAACATTACCATTACACGAAAGAAATAAAAACTTGTCAGTTTAGAGTCTCATGGTCACTTTCTGAAAGAGTAAAGAAACCGAAGAAAAATATTTCAGTTTTTTTTTCACCTTATCATACGATAACCTACTGAGAGATGGTTAACTTCCTTTCTTACTTATTCCCGTTTTCTCTAACAGCGAGATTATTAAATCTCATCTCATGCTACTCGAAGTTATACCGAAAACATATTTCTGGACGTACAAGTTTGTGTATATAAATAATTTGCTTATTATTGGACACATTTCGTTATCACAGGATACTGCATGAGCTTTTTTTGATGATTTTGTAAGTTTGAAAACGTGGATTTTTATATTTTTCTTTTAAAAAAAGACGATTTTTTTTCTCCTTTATTGTCTTGTCGATATATTTTGCTGTGAAGAGCAGCTCCGTAAACTTTTATGGCCACATCACGAAAAATCCAACCAGACAGAAAACATGAGCCTTACTCGCATGTTGTGTGTAAAAGAATTTTGTCTGGTGGTGTGCTAACTCTTGTAGTGGTCCACGACTTCCACGAGAAATTTTTTTGTAGAAAAAAAAATTACACGGTTTTCCCATCAAATCACACCTGAAGAAACACCATCACAAGGAAAGAACAGAAAGGGCATTGAGGAGAGACTCGAGTCAAGATAGTCATGTCATATATTAAAGAGGCCAATTTTTGGACCGAGGAACTTTGAAATAAAAAAAAATTCCATCGTCTTATATAAATCTGAACATGCACTTGAGCCACCACCACATCCCACAAGTTTTAACAATACACCATTTTTTATTGACCAGTTTAGTTTTGGAAAATGGTCAGAATGGGTTATATAAATATATTACCTTATTGATACACCAACTTCCTTTCTGTGTTTACTCAAGAAACACGAGACAAACTTGAGAAAAGGACAAAAACTTGAGGATAAGGTGGAGAGGGATTGAAATTCGAAAAAAGATAATACTTTCCAAAAAAAACTTACTTCCTTCCACTTGATCTTATGTAAGAAAGAATAGCTTCTGGGTTACATATATTTTTTTGTTCTTACCTCAAGAAAAAGAGTCACTAACCATAATTGTTTTTTTTGGAATACTCAAGTCTTGTTCAGAGGAACTTTACTTGCTACATTGTGGTTCTGTGGTAAAAAGAAATTATATTTTTCTGAAAAAATATCACCATGAATCTTATTTTTGGTTCATCTGGCTACAAAAACGATTATCAAACAAAAATTATGGCAACTGAGAAAGTGACAACCTATTTCATTTTTATGTAATACTTTACCGCTCCAAAATATAAATTTCTTGTCTCGAAACAGTGCTACTCTTATTACAGATGGATATCATCAGGAAATATCGAAAGAAGGAAGCTATTTTAAAGTAGCCCTCGTTTGAAACAAAGTTTACCATTTTTATTATTTTTAAACAAAGTCGTCGTTATTCTTGGCTGTGGACATACTCCAACCAAAAAGATTATGTCCAGCTGGAGTTTCTTCAACGCGAAGAAAATTGCAAGCTAAACACCTTCCTCTCTTATCATCATCTCCTAGGCTGACTCTCATGTTAGCAAGTGGTGCGAAGAAGAAGAAGAAGCAACAACATTATTATTACTTACCATCTCTACTACTACCTATTCTTGGTTTTTTGAGAGAAAATGGAATTATTGTAGCATCACTTTTTACTACCTGAGTCAAGCGTCTGAAAAGTGAGCTGAAAAGAGAGAGAGAGAGAAAGAAAACAAATGGTGTTGTCGTCCGAAAGGAGTGTATATATTACCCAGTGAGTAATAATAGATGTAGCATGAGTGAGCAAACCACACATCCTGACCAAAGTGCTAAATCACTCACCCTTCCTCATTTCCCCTGGCATCCCAAGCCTTATCGTGCCGGTTGAATGAGCTCAATATATTTTTCCAGGCTTCCTTAATGCCCCGTTCGGCGAAAAAAAAACTGACATTATACAAGAAGAAAACACTAATACTTTGTTATTTTTTTCCTCCTATTGTGCTTCCACTACTAAAAAAATATTTGTAGCAAAAAAAGTAGTCTTTAAATTATACATACACAATGCTCCTATGCACACTCATAAAATTACCACACACCAGCTTGGAAGAAAGCAATACTTCTTTCGGTGCAGTGTATAATTTAAAGGTTTTTTTTTCAGACAAAAATATTCCTTGCCAAACCACCGGAAAAGAAGAGTATCATTAATATGTTCATTTCTTAAAGTAGCCCAGTTTTTAGGTGGTAAAAATACGTAAATACATTTTTAACCTTAATCTAGAAGAAATTAAGATGTTTTCGTTGAAGGCAGATCTTTAGTGGAGCAATAGCCCCGTTTCTTCTTGAGCTAACTTGATAACTCAGTTACACGCTCATACATCTGTTGGACGTGGCTGAGTTGAAAAAGTATTTTTAAACCTTTATTTAAAAAATTTTGCTACAAAATAAATCGCATCTAGTTGGTTGTATCGATTCGTATCGGTAAACAAAATTTAAATATAATAATTAAGGTAAATAATTTTGACGACGTTCCATGAAATGCCAATTACAATAAAGCATTACTATCCAAAGGTAAGTGAGATAAATATGTGGCGTCAGCTAATGTTGGGAACCGATGACACGCTGAGTTTCAAGATATTTTATCTAAATATCCGCACTTGATTCAGTTGCAAAAACCAAGAAAAAATGAAGCAAAACGTTGAAATTTGGAGCGTCCAAGGTGTGTAAAAAACTCTCCATAAAATAGATGCACCATATAATGGTGCCACTTTTTTTCATTCTCTAATATCCTCTGGAAAGATTCACATTATCTACCTCCTGGGCCAGCTCATGAATCCAATAGACTCTCTCTCTCCCAACAATAATGTATAGAAATGTAGGTAAAATGCACGTAGTAAACACTAGTTTTTAGAATGAAGAAAGGGAAATTGTAAAGCCAACAAAAAAATGGGATGCTCCCATGTGCACCACCATTATGCACCACACACACACATTCTTCCTGCTCTTCTCTCTTTTTTTGGGTGAATGGGAAAGAAGAAATCGATACGGAGAGTGGGCCATTTTCAACAACACTGTTTTTACTCTCGTTTTTCCAAGCGGATACGCACTTAGCGTCATCCGAAGCTGCTTGCTGGGTTCATTGGTTTCATTACCGTGGAAAGTGACAAGGGAAATAAGGAAGCGTGAAAAATAGAGAATTTATCTGTTGTGTGGAAAGAGAATATAAGCTTGTAAGGAACAAAAACTACCACCGGAGATAATAATGACGCGGCAGTAGTGTGTGTGTGCAAGAGAAAATTAATTTTTTTTCTTCCAATTTTCGCTTCCCTCTTCTTGTTGCTTCTTCACTCATCATCTATAAAGATACCCACAATAAATATACACACATCTATGTAGGTGTATACAATATTTGGTGGAGAAATTGAGACAAGGAACAAGCGAAAAAAAATCTATTTTTTGTCTCATTCCCATTTCCCATCGGAAACACCTGACTAGTATACTCTGTTAGAGCGTGAATCCTGTGTGTCATTTTTTTTCTCTCTCAATTTCGAGCTCACTCACTCTTTATCATTATAAGTTGGCTCTAGTATGTATATAAAACATTTTTTTGTTATCTTCTTATCAATACCTTTTTCCTCCCTAAAAAAAGAGCCATTAAATCGAGCCCGGCATCCAAATAAATATCAATTGTAATGACTTGTGAATGAGATCACACTTCCAGTCTGGATCCAAAATAAAATGTGAAATTGCTTGCTTGCTTCACTGCGAGAAGAGCAATAATAAAAGAGAGAATTCATCCCACACAAAACCCATTTTTTTTTCGAGCAAAAAAAAAGTCTGCACCACCACCAGCGGAGTGGATAAACACGTCAATTGAGAAGAGACTAATATTCCACCTCCGAAATAAAAATGTGGAAAACACTTTCCAGCATCCAAGCACACAGGATATTACATCGGCAATTTTCGCAATATGGTTATATCCCGAAATGAAAAAAAGCAACCATAATTTTTTTTTTCAGTATTGGTCTTCCATAAGAAAAAAAATTTGTGTACACACTTAGACACACACACGCTTGCCCATAAATATTCCAATAAAAAGCCATATATCTATCAGGACGTGTGATAGGAGTTAGTTGTTGTGTGTTTTTTTTTTTTCGAAAGAAGAGTGTATGATACACATTAAATAAGATTTTTTTTGTGTGGATAGCCAAATAAACTATTTCATAAATCAAGTTGATCACACAATCCTGAGAAACTGAGCAGCCTCACCAGCACCGTGTGCGCATATTAGAGAGAGAGAGAGAGTGAGTGAGTGAGTTTTTTTTGCTCTTCTTTCCTTCACAATCAAAAAAGAAATAAAAAACATCCATGATGATAATATAATAGCTTGAGCAGAATAGAATGGAGAGTGTGAAGCAAAAAATAAATTTGTAATGCTCATTTGTACCATATCTACCAATATCATAGAAGAATGTGTCTATATTATAAAGTGTGTGCACAAAAGCACATTATGAATTTTTTTTTCTAAAGAGGCAATCAGTCCTCCAGGCCATATAGCATTTCAGTTGAGCAAAAGCTCAACAATGTAGAATAATAATAAATAGATAAGCCTTTTTCGCTCCTCCACTCACTTCACAAGAGACACATTGTTTGCAAAAAAAGTGAATGTGTGTGTGTGTGTGCGTTATTTGTTTGAGGAGCAGCCAGCCAGCGTGTGCGATTGCAATGACTCCAATTTTTTTATCACGACTTCGAAAAATGCAGCTTGAAAAATATGTATATGATTACATGCTCGTTTCAAATAAAAGAGTATACATATATTTTCTGCCGGGAGCAAGCTCAATGAAGTGGATGGACACATTCAAAGAAGATAGCCACAAAAAAGCATTCTACAGTAATGTGCATGCTTAGCAAAATTGTTTTTTTTCTGCAACGAGTACTTATGCTCGTCCATCATCCTTTTTTTGTGGAGCAGATACAGTGGATCCACTTGACTTGAGTGAGTTGAGCTGCCGTTTGTCAAAAAAACTAAATTATTACTGTATCGGGCAGCAGCGGGCAATCACTTATCTACATATTCAAAAAAAAAAAAAATAAAAGAGATCCTCCCGCCGGAGGTAATTTTCTTGCTGAAGATTAGTAGTTGATAGGAGCCCCATGTAAACACACGGAGCAACAATAAAAAATGCGAAAAAAAAGATATGATATTCAGAGTTTTGAAGCCACTTTGTTTTTTCCACCAAAAACTTGTGTCATAAAAAAAGGAAGAAAGGCCAGTGTTTTTCTTTCATGTGCCCACCTTATCAATTTTATAGTCCTTTTCCATTTTGTAGTGCATGTCTTTTTACTTAATCACATGACGAAGGAGGTGAGCACACCTTACATCTTACAAAATGGACGAGTGGGCAAGGTGATGCGTGAAACGAGTCAGGACAAGACCATTTCCCTTCGCCATTTTTTTAAATCCACACAAACGTAACGTATCCACTGTGCTAATAGACAAGACTAATAAAGTGTGTTTGTTGTTTCGTGTTAGGAAAAAAATATTTATGCGAGGAAAAAGGTGTCAGTCAAAACCTTCTTGATGGACAGGAGCAGCAAAAGTCTTTCTTCTCTGAACAGAGTCCAGTCATTTCAATCAAAAGGTGGACATGAGATAAACACACACATACATATATAAAATGATGATGACGGCTGCTTGCTTCATGATATCCACTTTGCTTTGCTTTTCTTCTGTGTGCAAAAAAATATTACATGCCAGGTTCACTCAGCTAAAAAGGCTGTTGATTTGAAACTAAAATTGTAAAACGTGAAACGGACACAACAATGCAGAATTGACAGGGATACTTGCAAGCTTGTGTTCACTGACAATTACACCTGTGTGTGTGCAGAAATGTACGTATTTCTGCACCATTTTGATGTTGATTAAAAAGCACTACCCACCCATAAGCTCTGCTGCTCCAAAAATAGATTGTGTATAAAAAGGGCAATTTAATTCTCCTTGTGGAGGAGTTTTATTGGATAGGAAAGGAAAAAGGAGAGGAAAGAAAAGTAAGTGCACACCAGAGTCCAAAATAAGTTTTTTTTGCACAAAACAAAGTTTATAATGTTACCCAAGTACAGGGTACCATAATACAATAAAAAAAATTGCAAGTGTGTAGATGTCTAATTGGAAGACGCGAAACACAGCCATGTTACCAACAATAATATTTTATAAAGTATACACATTAAGTTTTTGAGATTGGAGCATTTTATATATACCTCCGTATAATTTGCTGGTGCTTCTTCTTCTTTCCCTTAAAAACTCTCATCATTCTGGTGGTGGGGTTTATATATAATATTATATACGTAGCTTCTTCTTTTCTACGATAAGATGTGTTGTGTGAGTGTGCATGTTACACCTGAGCTATCTTAACAAGGCAAGTGATAGTTTTTGAGCTCGTGTTGAAGTTTTCTTCTTGAAAGGAAAAAAAAAGTTACCTTGTTTCACGGCTTACAATGCCCCTCTGGCATGTTTAACGAGATTCCCATCACATCAACTTAACTTTTCAACTCAACAGGAATGAAGCGAAGCAAAAGTGAGCCTACGCGAAAAAAAAACGCAATATTGCAATCTATAATGTATAGAAAAATAAGGTATACTATATAATACACACACAAATCTTATTATGTGCAACAATGTTATCATCTGTGGACATTATATGAGAAGAGAAGAGGCGAACCGGACATGCATGTTCGCATGCAGGCATGTATGCATGCAAGATTGTAGAAGTCATCATGATCAAGAAAAACCACCACCACCTGAAAATTGTGATGGGAAGGTGCTTATAAAAAAAGTTTTTTGGCTTCACCAAGACTGAGGTGAGTGAGCCACAGGAGCATGAGCTATAATGAGTGTGATCAGAGTGATGATACTCTGACTTCTTCAGAGATTTTTTTTTCTCTTCTTCGCAGTGTGGAAAAAAAGGAAGTTGTGTACATAAAATAATATGCAAGTGTGCATCTTACACTATGCATATGCATATATCCATCTCGCTTATCTTTTTAGAGGTATTTAGTGTGCACACTCACCCTGTCTCTCATGTTTCAATTGTTGTAGGAAAAAGCTGAAAGGAATGTGAGTAGCTGCTGCTGCTTCAGCCTCTACTAAATATCTATGCACATAATAATAATATCGTGATGACGAATTGGACTGTGTAAAAAAGAGTTAACTTCACATTACGTAAGAGCATTGCACACTAAATGATAAGCTCTTTTCTTTTGTAAAAAATATTGTTTCTCCCTTCTGAGTAGGTTTTAGAACATGAGCAGAGGGCAAGCATGATGTAAACTTTGAACGAGTTACAATTTTTACAATGCTTATCCTCACTCAACTTCACTCCACTTCAGTCAACTTGCCGTCCGATTGTTGTCTTTGAACTTCTTCTCCGTATCTCAGTCTCAGCAAAAGTTTTTTTTGTTCGAGAAGTACATATATTTCAAACTAACTATCTGACAATGTATGCACATATGTATATATTCACAAAAAAACTCACATTCCTCTTCGTTTTTTTTCTCATGTGTACAACTTTTTTTTCTTGCATGTCATGCCACCAAAAAAAAGAAGAAGAAAGGAAGGGGAAAAGGTTAAGAAAAAAAGTCAATTCTATCTGGTCCACTTCAGTCAACTTGCCATCACCACCAACACCAAGAAAAAATATATATATAGCCACAGCCTTTTAGGAGAGGACCAGTAAGCAACTTTTATATGGTATGTATTTATGTGTTCACTTACCGTTTTTTTTCTATTAAAGACACGTAATAATGGATGTGTATTACATGAGCTTGAATGTGGGTCTGTGTCTCTCTTTAAAAAATATATATAGTACCCCCGATAAGACAATGAGATCAGTAGGTACTCTCTTTCTCTCTCTCTCTCTTGAGCTTCAATAACAACAGCTCTGGAATTTTTCTTTTGCTCTCAAAAAAAGTTTTTTTCTTCTTCTGTGCACACACTATTTTTTCCGGGTAATCTACACTCTTACTTAGGACAAGAAGGGATATTCTTTTTTTTGTGTGTTCCACACGAGTCTTTTTTCTTTCTTGTCTTCAACTTGCTTTCTTGCCTTTCCTTCCTGTTCTATATATATTTTTAAAAAAAC
>JAHZNF010001921.1:0-35935 GCA_027744215.1 Troglopedetes dispersus
GAGTATGTGGCACACGCATTTTAATTTTTAAGCTTAACAGGTCGCGCAAACCCAATGCACTTTGGCAACATAGACCCGAAGGTTAGCTCCTCCATCCCTAAAGACAGAAATGTGCAGGGAATCAGCATTTATTGGAAATACAAAAACCTGGATTGCGCGGTTTATGAAAGCAAGAAATTATTATTTAATTATACTGACCGATGTAGCATTGATAGCTCTGGGATAATTAGAACCGTTTTACGTAATAAAAACACTTTTCTTTGTTTATCTTTGTTTCAGGTCACGTTTTTTGTGAGTAAAACTCTGGCACTGGGAAGTTAAAAAATGCAGGAGAGCAGCACGAAACAGTGATGGAACATTTGGCAACACTTCTTCGAAGTCTGTCACTCTTACAGGATACATGGTAAAAAATCCTGAATGTTGCAATATCGTATTAATCCTTCTCATTGAGGATACTTATTGTGAGGGTGTTATGTAAGGTAGAGTTATTTAAAAATACTGAAGTGGTTGAGGTGCGGAAGAGAGCTCGAGCGGCAATCCAGAGACGAGGGTTTCGATCCCCACTGGCAACAAAATACTTTTTTCTCTTGTTTCTAGTTTCTGGTTCAGTCCCTCCGACATTACACATTCAGATTACACTTGTAAGTTATTACTCCGAAATTCCCATCCTCTAAGCGCTACGCATACAATATGAATGTTTTTATCGAAACTAAATTAGGTATACGAAGTGGAACTTTCTGAACGACTGAACAGCATACAAGCTGCACCTATTCTTATGCTGCCCACGCGTGCTACAATTACCCCACTCGAGGTTTGTGTTCAGAGTGATTTCGATCGGAGTCTTCTTGTCATTCCAGAACAAATAATGACATCGAGTCTGAATAAAAACTTGTCTCATTTTAAACATGTTTCATATTGGATTTTAAAATATGTAGATAAAATCAGTTCAGTTGTCTACTAAGAATTTCGGCGGAGCTGACGGGTTTAGTAGTAATATTAACTTGTTTTTATACACATTTCTGTTTGGTTTTCCCTAAACCGAATTTCGGCAGCTTTAATTAAACTGAAAAAGCCTTCTCTATGATCAGAATCAGTCGTGTTATACAAGGTGCCCAAATGTGAAGTGTGGTTACTTGATAAGGATGGACCAGATTTGATGTATGATCTTCTGCACACTACTATCTCATATGTGGACCGTGGAAGTAAGATGCCCTCCAGATTAGGGCCACTTCTACTTCTACTGCCACAGAAAACATCTTACTGTGCCACCATTCCACGCCGACCTTCGGTATAACATTCTGAGGACTTTAACGAATTGATAAATGGTGATAGTGGTGGTCTGAATAAATTTTTGACAGAGACGAATACTTCTGAATAGGAAGACGTGCACCAGAGACCATAATGTCTCAGAAATTGGATGCACTTTTTCATTTTGTCAGAATTTCCAAAATACAGTAACAGTAAACGGGTCTTTTATCTCCCATGAACATGCATGCAAAACAAGTTAAACCATGTGAAATCAGAGCAGAGTAGGCAGAAAAAAATTGTGAACCATTTCGCATAATAAAGTAGAGACGGTGTGGCAGAAGTGGCAGAACATCTCCTGATAGTAAACCACATGATCCATGAAGGTAGTTAAATTAGATAATTTTGTATTTCAGGTTTGGCAGATTCTTTGTCACGTGAGTTAAAGAACAATGCTCTTTAAATAATGTCACTAGAATATTCCAATTTTTTCTAAATATCTCTTCTTGGTTCGAGAGAATCTTTTAATATTTCAAGTACACCTGCGAATGATTTAAGTAATAAATATAAAAAGAACAACCATGTTCATCGTAACAAATACTGGGAAATGGATTTATAAGGAAATGTGAGCTGAGCAGCATTTCAGTGAACTTTCTATTAAGAAAGTAAAGATATAATAATACGAAAATTGATATAAAGAAAAAAATCTTTAAAAGTTCATAACCGAGTTCAGAAGGTGAAACAGAAGAGCCGTAAGTGGTGCATATATTATGTATGCACAATGTAGAAAGAAACTGAAAGAGCACTTTTGATGCGTTTACTCTTGCTTTCCGTTGGCGAAAAGAAAGCTGTTTGCTTGCTCAGTCCCTTTAGAGATGACAAACAAAATGCAGGGAAGTGAAGGTATACAAACTTGCAAAAAGCTTGGCATGATACACGAAACCAAACAGGTAAAATGTGAAAGTGCAAAATGGTTCGGAGTAAAGTAGAGGTGCTGTAGTGGATTCATATAGGTAATATGTAAATGTGTACCTTACTTTTTGTTAATGCGCATCTCAGCTCATGTAAACGTGAAGGAGGGACGAAAACTTTTTAGAAAATTGATACAATAGCAAAACTTACAAAATTTTATAAAAAAACAAAGGAGAAAAAATACGTAGGTAATAATAATGCAGAAGTATGCATACCTCTTCTACATACGTCATGGTATCATGGATGTAGGCATTCTAAAAATACAACGTTAACATGAGCGAACGACCGGACAAGAAAAATTGTTACATGCAACACTTACCAGTGTTTTTTTATTCTGGCGATCAGCAGTCTCTTTTGCTCTGGTCCTTTTATTCTTTCTTATCGAAAAAAGAAAAGGAGCGTGTGTGTGTCTAGATTTGGATAAGTGCTTTTTAAATTGGCATGCATATGCAGAGAAACTCTTTTGTAGAATTCTGTATTTCACCGGAGAAGAGAGAAAAAAGCAATGCAAAAAAGTGATGTGAATACAGTGCGGTAGGATCACCGTATTTTGTGTATATTTTTACGCATACCTCTACAAAAAAATGTTTTAAAGAGATGGAGCAAACGAAGTATAATATATGTACGTTCCTTTCCTCTATCCGTTCGATGCATCGCGCCACACTGGAAAATATATAGAAGAATAGTGAAGGAAGCGGAGCGGGAGTAGTTTCAGCAAAATGGTAAAGTAGAAGAGTGTAAGTATGTATTAGTTAAACTGGAGCAGGAAAAAAGAGGCAAGTGGAAACAGGGGAAACGCGCATGAAGCCAGTTACAATTTTCTCCATTCTCCTTTCATCTTCCTTCTTTTTATATACGTGTGGAGTAAAACGTGTGCGGTAGCAAACACCCTGTTGTAATAATATACTTGGATGTATCATGCACTACTTGGAGCCATGTGAGTTGGTGCTACTTCCAGCCCTTCTCTCCTGCAGTTTTCCTAGCCTGGCAAAGTTGAGACGGCATTTAGTCAGGAGAAACGGTTCGTTCCTGGTGCAGCTAACCCGGTCCGTCGTTCGGCATTTTTCTGAGGTTCTTTGCTCAGCATGGCTTCACTACAAAGATTTTCTCGGTGTGCCCACATTTACGGTTCAACCTGAAGCATTCTGCATTTCTTGAACAGAAGTGGATATTTTATTTTTCGGGTGAATTTTCTTTCAAAAAATTTTTTTTCTTGTGTGAATTCTCTTCAGTGGAAAAATTTATAATTCAGCAAATTTCACTTGGAAGGATATTTTAGTTGAAAAAAGAAACTCAACAAGGAAGAAAAAAGAATTTTTGGGAGCCTTTTTTTAGTGTGCTGGTTGGTTCTAGTATAAAGGTCATTCTGGGATTACGTACCTATGAATTGTTTATCGCATAATATATGTATGGGATTAGGAGCAGCCGCTCTGCGCATTTGTTATAAATCCCATTCATCACGGGAACAACAGCAGAAATTACCCATGACAGTTTTCATTATGTAACCGGAAAAAATTGAAACTGAGTTGAACACTTTGTCACTCTTGAATTAGTAATGGGACGCGTGTGCAAGTGTCAGTGTCAATCCACCTGGTGGGGAAAAAATCAAGCCGGCTTACACAGGTTAAAACTCTGAAGAAAATTGATGGTGAAAAAATCAAGTGGTAGGAACATATAAGAGTAAGGAACAGCCTGGAATAGCCTGACTGAGAACATGAAAAGAAGACGAAATTGCTGATTTTTATCATTTTTTTTGTTCAAATAAGTCCGATTTATTGTTGTGCGACAAATTTAGTCTGATTGTAAAGAACCAACATTTCTCTAAACTTCTGTTCCGTGCAAGTACCTATTTATGCAAATTACTGGAAACGATTTCCTTGATATCTTAGAAACTGGAAATAATGGTGCAAAGTCTTACCTCACTCTTTTGTGTACAAATAAAATGACAGTGCTGTAGCAGCTTTTACTTCCTTCTGATCAAACTCTATGATGAGACGACCTACAATCATCCTTTTGCAAGGAAAAGCACGTACGCACACATGAGTTTAATTTAATATTCTTTTGTGGAAGAGCACGAAGTGTTACCGTCACTTCTTTGTTCTCAAATATAAAAATACAATTTTTTTCTCCTCTGCCTCTGGGCACAAGCAAGCTTATGTACTCCAGAAAAACTGAAACTAAACACTTGTGAGTGAATTTATTATGAGAATAGTGAGTGACTGATTGTGTAAAGTAGCAACAAAGGAACGCCACGAGAGAAAGAGAGAGAGAGAGACATTTATTTATGCAGAGATATTCACGTTCTGTGTTTGTGTGCCATAAAACCATCAGTTTCATCAACATCATTATGCCCCTCTCACTTTCTCTCTCGTGAGCAAATATTTTTTCAGCGAGAAAACCATCTACCTAAACATTACGTAGCATCGCAGTACCTACATTACATTTTTTAGTGTACATGTGTGTGTCTGTGGATGCTTTCATTGAAAACTTGTTTTACACGGGATGAGCATGCATCACAAATGTGTCATGCGACTGTCTGTGTAGTGTTTATTCTTGATAAGGTGAGCATGACATGATACTAAAAGCTGATCTAAAAGAATTATGTTGATATGTATTTCGGGGTAAAACAGTAAAAAATAGGTTGTAAATAGAAACGGTATGAGTGAGCATTCTCCCGTGAAAAAATGAAAATGCCTTGCAACCACGTGAATGAATGTTAAGGAACAATCATGGGATTACCTCAGGCAGACTACTACTAATACCGCAACAATTTGCACTTTTGACAATTTTTGTTATTTTTGCAAAAGAAAAATAACAAAACACGTCTATAGCCATCAGCACATGATAAACATTACCTTTTTTACTTAAAAGTTCATCTAACTTAAGATCCAAACACTTGGCCCGCCGCTGAGAATGTAAGCGTCTCAAGTGGTCCACTTCTCTTGGTATTTTATTATTTTCTTCCTCTTTTCAAGAAATTAATGCAATATTTACTCTGCACATACTCGACTGCTTATTCTAGGGTAAACAATAATCTACATTAAGTAAGCAATAAGCTAAGTGGTGCGTACACCACCGTTTTTAAACACACCGAAAATAATAGCAGCTTGTTACGTAACAATCCTGTTGCCTTCCCCGCATTCATAAAAAGGTCCTTCACGTTTTCTGCTTTCCTTTCACCAGACTGCAAGTTAACCATAAATAAGTGAAAGCGGCCAACAGTTGGGCCACATGTAGGAAACTAGATTCCAGCGGTGTACCCGCAGAATCAACAGAAGGGACAGTTTTTTCTCTCTTTTGAGCTCACCGAGGGATAAGCTAACTAACTTATGTATTCGTTAAAACAATATAATTACAGCATATAGCAATGTTGCCATAAATGCTGTATACGTAAATAATTTGTATGGTTGCCGTCCACGTCAAATTATTATCACCAAGTTTGGCTAGATGAAAGGCGAAACCAGAAAGCAAAAGCCTTTCTTGTCGGTTGCCTTACTTTTTTCTTCCTGGTTCGTTTCATTCCAACTTTGGTGGAACTGGAACTCCACGGTTCATTAATTGAAAATAACTTTTTTTCCTAGAAAAAAAGAGAAACGACTGAGGAAAAAAAATTGTATGTTAGTAGACTAAAGCGTTACCATCTTCCCACTTTCTCTTACCTTTGCACATGCAGCAGCGTCCTTTCATCGAGTCACTAAACTGCAAAAATGTACACACACACACACACACACACAACAGCTCAACGACTGTCATGTAGCACATACTACACACATATGTATTCTCTATATTTATTGTTATGTAATCCAATTGAGGGTAATATATTGATTAACCCAAATTCACGGATCTATAATTTTTACTCACAAAATAATAAATACTGTTCAGAACAGAAACGAGGTACATAAAAAGGCTCCCTATAAAAAAAAACTATGTACTCGTATCAAACTAAAAAGGGAGAAAATGGTATTAGCGGGATCTTTCGAAAGCAGGATGCAGATAAATATTTATTGCTTGCATGTGCACAGCAGCCAAAGCGGTAGTAAATGTTATTGCTTCAACTTAGTAGGTACGTAAATACATATTCTCGAGATAAATATAACAATAAAAAATGAACATTCAGTTTTCTGTACTGCACAAAGCACCCCATAAATATCCACCCTTAAGAAGTAACATGCCAGCAAAAAAAATTACCTTGATCTATGATCATAACCCAAAAATATAAAATTGTGGAGAAAAGTAGAATAAAAAATTGAAGATTTTCTCTGAATATTGTGGAGCCTACCCTAACTTTCTCTTACGTAAATACATTACACTACACTCCACTACATTTCAAACGACTATCATTCACCTCAATGTTATCATTCACTTCTGTACTACTACGTAGCATGTTCTCAGGCTTAACATTGATTATGTTGGAGTCCTGACGATACAACAAGTATTTAGTAGGACATAGGGACGAAGAAAACTAGCCAGATCAGCAGACTGGCAGTGGAGCAACGTCGTCCTCGACACTTTTCACTTGCGACTCAACTCGTCGCCGTGATAATAATAGTAGTATAATAATAATGGCATGAGGAAGACAGGCCCAAGTTCTTGGACAAGAAGAAAAAATCCAAGGAACTTTTCTCCTCTTTCTTTTCTCCATTCTTTGGAGCGACAAAAAGGAAGAAACACGTAAATGGGAAAGTGTTTTACTTCTGATGTGTGTGCGTTTCAGCAGCATAATATATATTTTGTAAGGTGATGGTAGGAACGACTCTGCTGCTGCTATGCTGTTGCAGCTGCTGACGAATGTGCTTCTGAACGCTTTTAACAAGCATATACACTTTTAGCATGTTATGTTTTATGTGCTGCTCAAAAAAGAGGAGGAAGGCGAGTGAGGAAGAAAAAACTCCTTTATTACTAAAATGTAACGAGACCTATCCATCAGTGTCTGTAAAAAAGGCTTCGAATGAGATTTCCCTGTACGTGGCAGTGGGAAAACATAAGTACTACATTCATATATATGAGCGGATGGTGCCATTTCTTATTTTTTTCCTCTTTCCAGTTCCACTAATAATATTGGCATGTTCTTCAGCTTCTTAGTCGTCGTCCTTGTGGAGAAGTATGAATGTTAAAAACGTGTAGCCGGTAAGGGCGGCAAACTTTATTGAATATTTTTATGCTAGACCATGCACACACATCCCTTTCCTAATTCACCATGATACGACTGTTTTGTACAAAGTGCAACCACAAGGCAGCAGAAATTATATATATCTTCGGAGAGAATGTGCGGGACCCATTACGTGTGCATGTTTGTGTGCTCCATTTTAACCATTACTCTGGATATATTTTTTCTTTCTTAAAGCATATCTGTGACTGACTAAGGAAAAAAGGATATATAACTAGAAAAAAATCTATTAGAAGGAAAAGTACAAACCGTCTCCATTTTTTCTTTCGTCCCGATGATACAGCTAAACTCACAAGAGAGAGATGGTGGAACCTAATAAAAATCTGACGGGCTCAGCTGCAACCAGATAAATGTGGCGTGTAAGATTGAAGAAAGAAATGAATTTATAAAAGAACACACAGAAACGGAGAAACGCTCTGAAAAATCTTTTGAGGAACCGAGAGCGAGAGAAGTAGAGAAAAAAATGGAAGACAAATATATTACACGAGAGATTTTTCTAAGCGATGTGCTTCTCTGCTATGTGAAGGAGACGAAGAAGAAAAAAAAGAAGACAACTTGTCTTGTGACAAAACGAGCTAGTTTTTCTTACACGTCAAAGAATCGCATACGTGCATTAGAAGGAACAACATTGCATTAGTGAAAAAAACGCATTACTATGTATTTTTTTGGAGAGAAAAATGTGCGTTAGGTATTTTTTTGTGTACAGGGATTGGCTTAATTTACGGATTATCAATTCATTACTTATAGCATCTTTACATTTCCACTATAATAAAACTTCCTTCTCAGACGAATTTGCGTACCTAGAATTCTTTATGGATAATAAAATATTGATAAGAATAAAAGGATAATGCATGTGTACCTTCATGCAAAATAAATAAATGCACGCTCTGTTTACTCTGCTTGTGTCAGGTCGTTTGTCCCACAAGGAACAAGTTGTACAGGTTAAAGTGGAAGGATGGATGGTTGTTGTGTGCGTTGATTATGTGCTCATCATCATCATCATCTTGGCTGTTGTCGAAGTGTCTCGGTAGACAAGACACTGTATTTTCTTGAGTAATATGCAGTAGTAATTCTACAAACTAACCCTTTTCTTCCACCTCGTTATTCCTTTTCTCTGCTGTCTATCCAGAAAAAAAATCCTTGAGTTGTTTGACAGTCTCTTGGGAATTGCCACTCTTAAAAAGGAATTTTTCGTTTGCATAAGTAAAGAAGAGAAGACGGAAGCGTGAGTGTTTTTTTCTTGAAATTGCATACGTAAAATGTGTACTTGTATTTATATTTTTTATAGAAGGAACGAAAAAAAACGGTGAATCATGTAGCTTATTTGCATCCATTCATTCCATCCATGAGCACACATCCCCAACCATCGCTCACTCACACAACTCCCTCGGTCTTCAACACATCAAACCATTCATATCGTTAGCTAAAGTAACAAACTTTTTTTTATCGTGATGATGACTAACAACATCATCATTATCGTGTGAAAATGCCTCCTCAACACTTGATGGCTGTGTGTGTGTGTTTATGCTGCGGGTGTAAATGAAATAAAAATGTTTCACTCAGAAAAAAAAATATATTTTGCAAAACATGTTACGCACCAGTAAAAAAAAAGAAGTTAGAAACACGCATTAGATAACGTCATACCAGAACTCATCATGTGAGTGAGACACTTATGGGAGCTAAGCACACAAAACAAACTTTTTTCCTGACTGTGAAAAAACCAAAAAAAAGTCAAAACACTCTCAGTCGTTTTTCTCTCTTTCCTGCTTAATAGCACAATTTTGAGGTATTTATTTGTGTATACAAGAAAATAAGCCTGGTGATGTAAATGCGTATTCATGCGTCGCCGAGACGAGACGGTAATCTAGCAATTTTTTTATGCCCGGTCCCACTCGCATCTCTTATCGTCCCAGTCATCGGAGTCTTTTTTATATCCATAAAGAGCCGCATAAAAAGATATTTTCATGGTGGCTTTTCAGTCTCACCCAAAAAATATTCACTTCGTTTTCTCCCCTCTACTATAACCATTATGCGTATTGCTACTCTATTTTTATACTCATTTCGGTTCATGTAGAAAAGCTAGTGGAAATAAATGAGCACACCCACATGTCACTTCCACTTTTTTATGAATGCGAGTACACTGTTAAGATATGTAAGGTTGGGCTTGTGTGCGTAAGAAGTAATGCTGTACATGGATTTCTCTTTTCCAGCTAATTTACAACTTCTTTCCCTTCAATACGCGTAACCCACTACAGATCCCGAGTAGAAAAGCTAGTGGAAATAAATGAGCACACCCACATGTCACTTCCACTTTTTTATGAATGCGAGTACACTCTTAAGATATGTAAGGTTGGGCTTGTGCGCGTAAGAAGTAATGCTGTACTTGGATTTCTCTTTTCCAGCTAATTTACAACTTCTTTCCCTTCAATACGCGTAACCCACTACAGATCCCGTTTTCCCATCATCACAAACTCATCATCGTAATTTAGCTGAAGGAGACTCCTAGCTTTCCAGACACACAAAATTATAAGTATTAACGGAAGAGACAAGTGAAGAAAACCATCACAGTTGGAAAAGAATAGCTATAGGAAAAGGAAAAGACACAAAAAGTGTGACTGGGATAAGTGTGAAGAAAGAAGCAAAAATTATTACTTGAGCATTTCCTTCTCTTTTCTTCTCTGCTCACCATTCAGAGAAAAATATTTTTAATGTTTCTCTCTCTCTTTCTCATTCAGCCCTGCAGTTAAAATAAATCCATTTCGATATACAAAAGAAAAACAAGAAGAACCAACATTATAACAATTTCCAACGGAGAAAAAAAATGCAGAAGAACAAGTTGAGAACAACACAGCTTTATTACACCAATGTAATATGTAACATTCACAATTTTACTTTTTTCTCATTTTCCCCTAGTTTACATTTTTACTGTCATTATCACTGGAATTTTTTAAAATTCCGGTGCTTTTATAAAGTGTGAACATTTTTATACAAGACGGTTTTGGTTAAGAGAAATAAGTACAAAGTTAAGTGTACTTTACTTACCTATGTTTCATATATAAGTTTTTACAGAAATTGTGTGCGAGTTAAAGAACATAAAGGTTGCAGCAGATACAATTTTTCTTTTCTTATTTCATTTTATAAAACCTACTTTATTCTCTCAAATGCAGTGTTGCAAGTAGTCTCATCGCAGTTGAGGGAAAAAGATCATTGTCGTAAAAGCAGAAACGGATGCATATAAAAACTTGGGAGTAAGAATGTGAATTTTTTGTTCTCGTGTATAACGCTTACCATTTTGAAATTTTTTGTGAGTAGTACGTCTCCACCAACACGAGTTACTATTACTTTTTTTTTACTTATATTTGCATAAATGTGTGTAACCAGGAATTCGTCAAATTACTGCCAGTTTCCTTTTAACTACACCAGAAACTTTCTACTCTACTATGTTTCTTTGGTGGTGTAAAACTTAAGTACTTCCCCATTTTTTACACACACAATGTGTACACAGAATTGTACTTTTTATAGACGTTCATGTCGGATGTAAAAAAATAGAGAGAGAAGAGCATGTACACAAAAAAGTAACTATTATCATCGCATTACGTACTATAGAGTGGCAGTGAGAGCGAGAGAGCCGTCCCGGAAAATCCCTTTTTACCACCCGGCATTATTGTGTGTCACTATCTCGGCATTTTATGCCAAACCCGCTGCGGACAGAGTGGCAAAACTTATTTTTTTTTGTTTAGACCATTTTAATTCACTCTGAAGTGGTTCAATTGGATGTGAGGCGTTGGAAACGCTGTCGCAATAAAAACAAATACCAACTTTAAGGTTTTTTACAGTGAAGATTTGAAGGAAAGCGAAAATAAGAATAAACACAAAAAATGTCGCTGATCCTCAATTCTCTTTGCGAGTCATAAATGCGAAAGAATTGAATTGAGGGAAGACTACATTCTGTAAAATGGATGCTAAGCTGCAAACATTATTCAAAACTTTGTGTGACACTATTCAAAAATTCGTAAACTCATCGCAAAATCTGTTGGGACTCTCTGAAATGACTCAATAGAGTGGCAGCAGTGAGAGCGAGAGAGCCGTCCCGGAAAATCCCTTTTTACCACCCGGCATTATTGTGTGTCACTATCTCGGCATTTTATGCCAAAACCGCTGCGGACAGAGTGGCAAAACTTATTTTTTTGTTTAGACCATTTTAATTCACTCTGAATTGGCTCAATTGGATGTGAGGCGTTGGAAACGCTGTCGCAATAAAAACAAATACCAACTTTAAGGTTTTTTTACAGTGAAGATTTGAAGGCAAGCGAAAATAAGAATAAACACAAAAAAGTGTCGCTGATCCTCAATTCTCTTTGCGAGTCATAAATGCGAAAGAATTGAATTGAGGGAAGACTACATTCTGTAATATGGATGCTAAGCTGCAAACATTATTCAAAACTTTGTGTGACACTATTCAAAAATTCGTAAACTCATCGCAAAATCTGTTGGGACTCTCTGAAATGACTCTCAAGTGGGAGAATATTAAAAGGGGAGCAGAAACTGGGGAAGGATTGCATGAAATGCGCTTCATGGTATTTTGGTTGGGTATAAGAGAAAAATGTTTGTATGTGTATTTGCCATTGTGATTTTATGTTGATAGATGCACACAACTAAGGAAATTTTAGCCAGGGTAAGCTCACATAGTAATCTTAGTTTCTCGGCACATTGTTTTCATTTCTTGGCGGAGCAACATGACGCTGTTGATGGGCATGGAGAAAGCAGTGGTAGCATAAAATAGTGGTTACGGCAGATAAAGCTTATAAAAAAGCGTGCATGAACACTTGATGTGTGCATTGGGAGAATAATGACGTTGATGATCATCGTGGTGCTTCTTTTCCCAGTCTTATCGTCACCATCTTGATCCCTCTGTGAGCAGCTTAGGCGAATACTTATGAAAATAGGATTTTTATATGGGGAACTTATGCTGTTCGACATATCAAATTTCACACATACTTTTTTTGCTCAACACATTCTTCCCGGAAATCACTTACGGTTTCGGTATACTTACATACATTTTTATCCTTTGTGGAGCAATCCACAGAGGAAAAGCAAGACAATGAGCACCAACTGAGCACATGAAAACTGAACACACTTGCACATTTTCTCCCACGGTTTCGGCTTAGAACAGAGAATGTGAGATTAATTGCGTGTTCCATCAATTTTGAAAACAGCGGTTCAATATCCTCTCAGATGTATATGTATCACACAAATAATATATACCAAGCATGCAAGCTCCCACCTACACAAAGTACCGTGCCAAACCAAAAGTAGGTTATGCGTGAAAAGGACCAAGTGTGCAAAAGCACGAACAATGTTTGGGAAAAAGGGTGGACAAAAAATATAAAATCCTAATCAATTTCTAGTTGGAAAGACAGGATTCATTTCAGTTATTGCGTGACCTCCTTCTCCAAAATGAAATGTCATCTTTGTTGACAAAAAATGTTACTGCACTTTCTCTGAAAAAAAAAGTCCCCCAAAACGTAACAATATATCTTGCATTAACTAAGTAAACAAAGGTGGGAGGAGGACATTTTTTTCATGGATTGTAAAGAAATTGAAAAAACATTTCTTATCCAACCATGTCCCATGAAATCTGTAACACTTCAGCTTTCTTACACTATGAATAAATACATATCGGAGTGACTGCATTATGTATGTAAGTGTATCCATCTTAATTCTGATTCAATTTTTTTTCGTGGAACAGGAGGAGGACGGGAGGGCCACCCCAAAAAGAGGATTTTTTTCCTTCAGAAAATAAAACGCCACACAGTTGTGAAGACGTTATCAATCTGCCTGGAACTCTGGAGTTGTGCTATAGTGTGCGTTATAACTTAATTTTTTCCCTGAAAGTGATCGATTAGATTGAAAGTGAAAAAATAAGATAAGGAGAAAAAGGCCAATAAGAAGTGAGTGAGTAAAAGATATTTCATTGGATTTCTCTCTCTCTCCTTCCATCGTTCTCCATTACATTTTCTCGTTCTTAAAAACCATTGAAAATACGTCAGCAAACAAAGCAATAATGCTCACTCACTCCCTCGAAGTAGAGTAAGTGGTGTGTGTCCTTTTGTATATAAACTTTCAATAACAGCGCGCATGTTTCAAGTCCATGAATGCCCGCTCTGCAAGAGAAAGCGAAGGAGAACCAAGTCCTGAATTCCCCAAGAATCCGACCATTATTCAAGAAGCCAACACATTGTCCCTGCAATAAATACTAGTCTTTTTGGTCTGAGTACCCAAATATCAATCCCCCTTTCCCAGTTGTCCTAGTCTGTGTTGTTCAAGCTAAAAGCAAACAAACCCGAAAAAAAAACTTTTTTCTCTGCTCCGTACCTACAGTTTGACCGTGTGCGTAGCGTGGCAGATGAAAAACAAGAGAGAGCATTAGATTTTTTTTATACTCAAATATATTTCAAACTCTGGTGGTCCGAAAATACTTTCTTCTTCTCTCCAGTATACTGCCTCCAAAAATAAAAGGAATTACTCCAAGAAAACTCCATTCTTCCCAAAGTTGCGAAAAGCTACCTCAAGAAGAATATTCTTGTAGGATAAGAAGAAAGGAGAAGCAGCAAGAGCAGGAGAAACAGGATTGTTTAATGTCTCCCCAAAGAAAAGATTTCAAGCGCAGACGGAAGTCAAAATTCAAGTACCGTCCTGAAGCTAAAAATACTGGTAGGCTGCTCCTTCGCCTCCGGTCCCTTGCACAACAAAGCCAGAAAAATACAAGGAGTAGCCGAGTCATCATCAGCAACAATAGCAGCAGAGTGTACACAAGTTGCCGAAGGAAACTGAGGACGATGCAGCACCAGCAACAACAACAATTTTCCTCTCATCTTCCTCACTTTTCCCTGAGTCCCGGGTCTTCCTTGAAAATGACATCAACTAGAAAAGACTTTGTAAGAAGAATAGAGCATGTGACAAAAGAAGATGAGATTGTTCTCGTTTCACGGGAGAGCGCTATTGACACCAGTGACGAGTATCAGCAGCAATCTATCACTTCACCAGATAATGATGATGATGGTGGCACGGGTAGCAGGTTGTTGTCGTCGTCCCAGCCCAATGAGTATTATTCCAAGTATTCCCGAAATAAATGTGACAGTATGAGTGTAGTAGATCAGGAGTGTCAGCAAGCTGGAGAAAGGACCATTATTCCGAGCAGTTGTGCTCCTCCTAATGTGACTCATCATCAGCGCGATCACTTGCACAAAGTCAAATGTGAGGAAGAACACATGTTGTTCGCGAAATACACGGAGAAACATTCTCTTAATAGATGTAGTAGTACATGTTGGAACAGCAGTTGCTCCAATTCCTCAAATTGTACAAAATGCTCTGTTCCTTGTTGTTCTACCAATAATGATAAGAGTGGTTCTAGTTGTTACTGTTGTAATAGTGGTGTCATTCTAGCTGGGTTGAGTAACACTAGTATTATCACAGCTGATTGCAATCACAGAGGAGATGGCACCGGTCTCTGGATTCCGGGCCACATGTACAAAAGCCAAGTAGACAGTTTAAATTACTTTCCTAACGAAATGCCACCAGCCGCGTCAGTTAGCAGTGTAGTAGCGTCTGTAGACTTTTCCCCAAAATTGTTGTCAACGTCATCTTCATCGTCATCCTCAACATTGTCACCGTCATCATCTCATCACGAACAGGAAATTTCCAGTGCAAAATTGACTCCTTCGCGAGGTTCAGTACTGAGTGCGTTATCACTTTCAAAATCTGCAAAGGAAACACCTCCACCATATTTCTACTCCTCTTCTCATTACTATTGTGAGTGGTTGCCAACATTACTAATAGCCAGGCGCGTTTCGTTTTCCCCTTCACAACTGGTGCAGCTTTTCCTCACTCTCCTTATCACGATTGTGACACATTTCCCGGCGAAAATTGCTCCTGCCGCCACACTCCTCCTCGGCAATCTAAGCAGGAGCTATTTTTCGCCTCGAGTTTATTTCCTGAAAGGCCAGAGGCACCTGTCAACTTCTCCTCGTGAGGAGCGCGGGAGCTCCCCATCTACGACCAAATGCACCGGAGAAAGCACAAAATTAGCTAGTGTTGTTGCTGCTGACCATTGGAGAAGTGGCCACAGTGGTAGGACTCGGGTGGCCGGTCAGCGATTCAAAAGTTGTCAAATTGTAAGAGAAAAAAGTGATTTCATCTGCATAATTGCTCTAGGCCTGTGTCTCTTGTCATCCAGCGTGACACCTGTCACCATCTCTAATGACATTTACCCAATGGACTCCGCTTCACTTGTGGAAAGGGAGGTGGAAGGAGGTAAGTGAAAAAAACTACGAAATCCACTTACACTAAGGAACAAAATGTATTGTAGACATATTAACATTTTCCCAACCCTTTTTTCTCTCATTTTCTCCCTTTTTCCACTTCCTTCTTGAATTTTTTCAATTTGTTGAACGGAGAATATCGTTCAAATGTAACTGTCACTTTCACGACAAGAAAATACTTGAAAGTGTGAGAAAGCAATTTCTCCTTATCAAAGAATATAAGTGGGTATTAATACTTTTACACGCATTATCATTCTCAGTGACAAACGCACTTTTCATAAAAACGGGATCAAGTGGAGAAGTACGTTTTACAACAATAATACTAAATCCTTCCAAGTTCCTTCCTCATATTTACTCTTATTTCACTCTTTCTTCCGTGCCACATCCACTTCTCCTCATCTTCATCATCTCATCATCGAAAATCATTCACGGTGAAGTAATAACAACAAAACTGAAGAGTCTTTCCAACTCTTTCCCATGTCTTCATTCACCTTCCTCTTTCATCCATTTTTACTCTTCCTTTGCTGTCTATAGAAGGAGTTGTAGTAGTGTCTTAACTTTTTTTCAGGATAAACTAGTTACTCACTCATCTCACTATTCATTCTGAATCGGCGAAAAGCACTTTTCTGTGGAGCACACTCTTCCATACAACTTATTCTACGTAGTACTTCACATGACTAGACTAGAATGATTCTCTCCTGAAGTATTTCGGTTAGTTCATGGTACCTGAATGAACTTGCACTTTATGATGCATTACAGCGTGAACAAGCCAACCACCGTGGAGTCATATATGAGTATAGAAAATTATAGACTTGTNACAGCGTGAACAAGCCAACCACCGTGGAGTCATATATGAGTATAGAAAATTATAGACTTGTTCTCTCCAACTTTCCCAACTGACTCAAGATAGGAAACTTATGTAACATTATTTTTCTTCCTTGTTGCTTGTACCCATGATCTTCGAGATAAGATAACACTAAATAAATATCTGAAACATATATATATATAGATTCTTTCTGGAGACTATAATATATGATTCCTGTGTGTGCCACATGGGCAAGCGAGGGAGACTTTGGTAAGTGAGATGAAGAAAACGTTAGGTCGAAAATCCTTTTTAAGAGAGCCATTCTCTCTCCGTCTTCCTCCACACTTTATGTTTACCCTCCAATAAATAGGAATCCGATTAGCTCAGTGGGAATTTCACTCCCGTTTCCTTTATTCCATTACTTTTCAGCTAGGAGAAACGGAATATCAAGTGCATGCACAAACACACACACACAACATAAGGAAAGAAGGAGACTCATCTTCATTCAAAGAAACTTTCACGTTCCCCTGATATTACGTTTTTCCGTGTGTGTCTTCTCTCTTTCCTCTCTCCACCAGCTTTTTTCCCACTGAATGGGTTATGAGAAGAAGGAAGAGGTGGAGGAAGCAAGGTGCTTTGGAGTGAGGAAGTGAAAGCATCTCTTTTTTCGTCTCGCATTGAGAGAGCATCAACATATCACAAGAGATAGAGTAAGTAAGGTGGAACGACATGCTAACAAGAAAATACACACAAGCAAACATCCATTTTTAGGCATCACATATATAAAACTTAGCATAGAACATGGTGTGCCACACATGCATGCTCTCCAGACCAAGACCACCACTGCTACTACCACCCAGGCAGGAGCACCACCGCAAAAAAAAAGATTGCATGCTGATTCTATCCAAAGATTGCATGATGATCGTGATGTTGATGATGACAAGACATATGTGTGTGGTACCATGAGAGAAGAAGAGAGGAAACACTCGCTACCACCTTTTTTTGCTTCACTTTAGTCATCGTGAAGATGATGTGTTTTTTTTGCTTATGTATATATGTATGCGTGGTTCGACATGGAAAGTGGGAACCAACAACTGTAACAGATATTCACTATTGACTCGTGTTCCTTCTTAAATTCACTCACTCATCTCATTTCTTTTCTCTCAGAGTATCCTTCCAAAAATCCTTGTGTGTGTGCTCGTGTGTGATCACTGTCCTCATCACTTTCAGCACGATAATTCAGACAATGATGGCTGCGATCATGGTGATGACTAGTATGGACTAGTATGGAGCTTGTCTTCTTTCTTTCTTCAGTTTTCTTTATCCCTTTTTTCTCACTTGAGCCACTGTTATGTTGTATGCACCTCTCGTAATTATTATTCATGTCTGCATGCATTCACCCTTGTGCAGATGGAACGTGCTGAGGACGCAGTTCTTTCTTTTTACTTTTCTATACTTTACACAAAATAGTATTTAGGAGGAGGAGAAGCGCGCCAGTTTCCTTTTGATCTGGTGCATGCTTCAAAAAATGGACAAGAATTCAAAAGGCAGCAGAAAAGCCATGTGACTTGTTCCACTAAAATTCTACACTTCCTTACAATCCTCTTGATGACAGAAATACTACGCACAAAACGTACTAAATATTGTCTCCAACTGGTCGATTATTTTTGATGTTCTGAATAATTAGTTGTCATACAATATTCGTATAATGCCTTTCCAGCCTGGCAAAGGATCCGCAAGGAAAATTCAAAGAGAAAAGAACGATCCATGAAATGCTACGTAGAGTTCCTTTGAAAGTTGATAAAACCGGCGTGACGAGCGCACACATTGACACAAGATGAAAGGAAGAAGAAAGAGGAAGTTGGTCCATTAAAAACGAGGAGTTAAGACCAAACTGGATCGTGTGGGCGACGAGGGATTTTTTAGTATTCAAATAAGTGAAATGAAAGGTGCTACTGTCATCCCCGAAAACGTGTCTAACTTGCCTCTTTATCGCTAAATACAGCCAGATCATAGTGGAGAAAAAAAGGGAAACCCATATTTGATTTCGAGCCAGAGTCACTAAACAGCCACTATATGGTACGAAGTGAAAGAAGGTACATTAGTAGTGAAGACTCGTTGAATTTCAGATGAGCTTCTTGTGAAAAGCAGGTCTTTTTCACGGAAGGAAAGTTTTACTCCGTGAATTGACGGCGTGAAAGTTTTTTTTTGGGACTTCCTCCCACGCTGACTAGCAAACATGTGTTTGCCAATCTCTGAAAGAATGTAGACTCGTGTAAACATTCCTAAAGGACAACACAGATATATACCTTTCCAGGCTTTTTTTGTTCATCACAGGGCATTGAATTATGAAGGAAATGCATTGGTGATCACTTCTTAAGGAACATTTTTATCACTTATCGGCATCACAACTTCATCCTTTCATGAACGTGATGAAATGCTTAATGCATGAGTTGCAAACCCAGGTATTTTGGGACGACGAAGAAAGTTGATTAAAAACCCCAGAATGAATAAGTCATTTTTTTTCTCGCTCGTGTACGTCTACTACGAGTATGTTGGCAGAAAGAACGACAACGTCAGTCATGTCATTATGGAAGGAAAAAATGATAAAAAAATTATTATGATATATGATCCTCTTGGCTCCGCCACACGTTTCGTGGATGTGTATCATTATGCATGTTAAATGAAGGCATAGGACAAGAAATGGAAGCACGAACAAAGAAGCATAATGTTCCATTCCCATTACATTCTCTTTCACGCATAAAAACAATATGTCTTCGCTGCTGAATATGGCTCTACTTCCGGTAAGAACCTACATTGATCCGAAGAAAGAAAAAAAAGATTGGAAAAAAAGTATTATACAAATACCTTGCATGTAGACGGCTCCTTCCAGAACTCATTTGCATCGCAGGTAGGCTATCACCACAGTGCTACTTAGGTGGTTCCCATAATGTCAGCATGAATAAGGGAGAGAGTGTGTAAAAAGTCACATATTTTATTGCAGCCACCTATCGATTTTATTATGCCTCCATAGATGTATTATGGGGATGCGTGTGAGCGAGAAGAATGAATGAGACAATTTTTCTCCCGCTTGTCGATGTGTGTATAGCGTGTAATAAGGATTGGTCGCTGTTACAACAGCTTGTGCAAGGCACTTTCTCCATTTTTTTTCTTCAGTTTTTTTTCTCTCTCTCTTTCTCTTGTCGTTCCTCTTCCGTGTGTCTTTTTTCACTCGCTCGGGCTCCTGCCTAGGCCGTTTCCTTCTCGACTTTATCAACTATTTTTTTCCTTCTACTTTCCTCCATTTCTCTGTGTATTATGCCTATTATTATTATGTAAAAGTAAAAGCGAAGAAAAAAACGAGCCGATTCTAAAGTGGGATTTACTATGAAAGAAGAAAATATTCCGTTCGTGCATGCAATCTACTTTCTTACTTCTCCAGTCTTCTTACTTTACTCACTTCTTTCAACTTCCTCTCTCACTCACTGAGCATTTATTTGCCCTGGCCCACACGTCACACAGTTGCTTTCTCACACACACAATTTTTTTTCTTTACCAGAAGCAGTGTGGTAGGTACTGGCGTCGATACTGTTGGTGACTTTGATAGTTTTACAAGTTGCCTACTTACGGACTTCTTTTTTCCTCTGTGCTCCAAGCTAAACCAGATTCAATCCGGGAATAATGGGTGAGTGAACTCAAATGCGAGAACAAAGGAATAAGTAGAAAATACATATTTTCCCGCTATAAAAATTTCCTTCCCAGAAAATAAACCGAGAGGTGACAGAAAAGCAATTGGCGAGGAGGTAGATAGGCACATAAATAGCATATTTTCGGGACCTTTCTTGGAAAGAATTCTGTGTCAAGAAGAAAACTAAAAGATGTGGGTAGATGTAACATTCCAGAATGCATGAAGAAAACATGCTTCGGGTTTGTGTGTGACAAATATATATGTGTATGTATGTGCGTAAGCATAGCTTTTTTATGGAAACCACTCCACGCTAACCTTCCGTGATTTTTTTTCTTGCTGATTTGAGTGAGAAATAAGGGAATTGGGATTGTCGTCCGTGTCCCGACCATTAGAACAAAAATTGTGGACACACTGTATAGAGTACATAAAAAATCTTATAAGAAACAGAACATTGAAAGTAAGAAGTACGAACATAAAGTCTGAGAACAAGCTTACCGTCCATTTTGGTGAATGTCCCATATACCTACACTTCTTGACCAGAATTTCCGTCGTCTTTTTCTCCCGGAGAGAAACAGTTCCGCCAGTACAGTAGTTTATAGCCGTCTGTAAAGATTGGTAAGAGGAAGATTGTGAGTGGCGCACGAACGGTAATAGGCGTATTGTCTTGTACATGGTAGTAGTGTTGGCAGCAGACGTCTTGAAAAAAAGGAGAGAAGGAAAGGGAACAGATATGTGTCACTTATTTTGCACACGTAGTGTTTACTTCGTTTCTTCTAATAAAATATCTGCCAGTTATCTAACAATATTTGCCAGGAAGACAGAGAAAAATCAATTTCAAGTGTGTGAGCGGACGCCTTCCTTCACTCACACTCACATACATAATGTTACATATATAATGTAAATGCTGAATAGGAGTTGTAGTAACAGAGCACATAATTCTTGGAAAGCTGAGAACAGGGACCAGATTTTCCACTCTTATCTTCCTTTTTTTCTATTTTCTCCCTCGCTTTTTTTTTCTACCTCGTGTCAATGTTCGAGAAATGGGAATACACAATTTTCCCTTCGCATTCACACTTATTGTTCTCGTAAAAATATTCTGGGAGAAGAAGAAGAAGAAAAAAAATGATGTATGTAGTATTACGCTGTTATTACCACTCAGGTGTACCGCCGCACCACCTACGTTGTGAAAGAGTGAGAGAAAGAAAAATTGGAAACAGAAATAGGGTTACTACCACTATTATTCTTGTACATTCAAATATATTATCCTGTTGGTGTTTCGTGATCGTGTTTTGAAGTGTACCTGTTTTTTTACTAATATCTATTTGAAAGGATAACTGGAATATAACATTGTTACCAACTCTCAGTTCCTTTCTTCTCCGAAAAGGGTTCCATTTTCTGCATACTTCTCTTTCGCTGTAAAACTTACAGGTGACGTAAGTATGCGAAAATATGTGTGTTCGTCGTGACAGCTTCCAGTTTCATTTGTTCGACGAAGGTTTATTAAAGGAACTGGTGAAGTTCACTACTACCCTACATATTTCAACTTTGAGAGTCAGTCCTCCTTGGAGGATGTTTCGATACATATTAATTTCTCTAATGAATACTTAATGAATTTGTAGCGCTTTCAGCTCTGTAAAATTAATGTTCAAAGAATGATTTGCGAATATTTGTTTGCCTTAAATATTGTGACTTTGAGCTATTTCTTTTACCTCATCCGTAACACTTGTGTGTAACTTAAACCATCCAAATTTATCTTCCTTCGAAAATCTGAATTTTTAACGACCTCATGCTAATGTTCCTCCAAAACAGGAAAAACATATTCATACCTATATTTAGCACCACTGCAGCACTGCCCGGATAAACACAGACAATGGAAAGAGGAGCTTTGGTTGGCTTTGTCCCGTGTGATATTCCAACCATTCCATTTCTTTAGATTGAGCAATTGAACGGAAAAGTATTGAATGATGATAAAGTTCTGTATAAAGAATTCAGCTGGTGCGCCGAGTCGACGAATCCAATCCCATGATAGTCATCAATGTTCACACAATAAAGAGAGGGAAAAAAGCTCACCTTACCTTATTGATCCGCAGAGCTAAAAACAGACGGGCTAGATATAGTGTAGCAAAACTTCTTGCGTATTTTTTCCTTTTGTCTTTATAAATTTTTCTCTTTCTTCTCTCGTTTCTTTCTTTCTCTCTTTCTTTTTTTCCCGGCACAATTTTCTTTTGGTGATTTTGATTGTGGAAAGTGAATATCTTTAGATGTGAACAAATAATAGGTGTAGCTGCACACATGTTGGTGACTATGTATAATAGTGCACCGAAAGCTGCTATAAAAATATGTACATATTTATACTCTTTCTCTCTCTCGTTCCCGCAAACTCACACACTTTCTCCAGCTACCCTTCTAACCTGCATGTTATTGGCAATTTAATTTAGATTTAGTGTTCCCCTGCATCTGAATTTGCATATTTGACTAGATGCGACCTTCTTTTCGTGAAGCGAAACCGTATTTTCGTTCCTTTGATATAGTTAATCCGCGACGACGAAAGTATATAATGCGTCAGAAATGTGCCCACATTCTATTAAAGCTATACATGCGTCCGAGGTGGCTCCTTTTAATATCCTATTTAGCACATGCCAACCACCCTATCTATATAAGCCTTTTCCACAAAGGGGAAAGCACAAACCCATTTTTTAAACTTCACCAATCTCCGATGAGACATTGGTGACAGCGGAAATAAAAGTTCACTTTCTCTCTTTTTTTCGTCTCCGTCCTCTTCCCCCTTTTCTCTCTTTATTTCTCTCATTCTGAGTATCCCAACTTTGTCGCGAGCGAGTAGTAAATAGTATATATAGACTAGTCAGTCGAAGAGTATCCACACATTTTCTACCAGAAAAAAAGAACACACACAAGACAGAATTGAAGCAGAGAAAGAACGCCGAGGCATGACGGTGGAAAAAACAGAAAGGAAGAATAAAGAAAAAGAGGAAACCAGAGAAAAAGGAATTGGGAGCATTTCACTTTTGCAAAATTAAAAGCCATCATTTGTTCCGCTTCGGTGAACACAAAAAGATTTTTTTTGCAAGGAGGATATATCAGCAGATTCTCTTCTGTGCGGACAATATTGTGCTCTGGTTTCCTGGTACTACCACCATCAGAGCCGGCAACTGAAACTGGTTCGCCGTATATTTTCCCTTCGACAATGTTTATGAACAACTCCAGCGGATTTATATAGGCACTAGTGGTGGCGTTGGTGATGAGCACGACGGAACATGATGACTGCCATGGGGTCTCTTCCTTTAGCTTTCCTATCCTTTTCACGAGAAGGAAAGAAATGAAGCCGAAATACACAAAGTGTCTATCTGCCTCACTCACGCACATCCCATTCCAGTTCCTTTTTTCGGGTTAAGGGTTTTTTCATAGAAAGTGTAGACAATGACAATACTCACAAATCCGATAACGAGCACAGTGTTACCCCGGCGCATCCGTATCCTTGTGCTGGTGTGTGTAAGTAGTCAACATGTAAGTTCGACATGTGGAACCAGACAAAAAAATGAATTCATGGACGAACCAAAAAGGACAGAGCAATGTGACTGTCATCCTCCAGAGGTTAACTACATTATGGAGCTCAATTCTTTCTTTCACTACTGGTTCACTCGCGATCAGCGTAAAAAACAGTGTGCGACTCACGAGGAACATTATTAGCTTCCCTTTTCTCTCATTCTCTCTCTCTCTTTCTCACACAAACAGACAGAAGAAATATGAATGTGTGCTACGGAGAATGCTCCACATTTTTAATATAGTGTCTCCTGACTGAGTTATATGAAGTTTCCAAAAAAAAATTTATTTCCACGACAAGGCTGGAGTGAAAAGAATAGAGAGGAAAATAAAGAGTGGAGCATTATGTTCATTGTAGCCTTTCCAAGGATTTTTGTTGCAAAACAAGGCACGAGCAGGAGGAGCATATATGCGGTAATAAGGAAGCATGAGAGGAAGTAAGGACAGGAAGATAGTGAAAACTACCAGGCATCACTGTTACAATAAAGCAAAGCTATTTGATGGCAAAAACTGAATGAGAGAGCGGAAAGCAGGAGCGGGGTAGTGTGGCAGTAACCATCAAAAGGCGACATATATGGGGGTCATTTGCATGGCAAATAATCATAGCGAGAGCTGTAATGCTACCTACTTTCGCCACTACTGCGATTCCTTTTCATGGTACTTTTCAGCTCCAGCTCTCTTGAGTGAGCGTACACTATATGTTTCCTCTCTTTGCTCAGCCTCCCATCATAATCATCATGATCACTACCGTTTTTCCTCTGAATTTGAATTAGAAAGAATTCCAAGGCGTATTTATTCACGTCACTTTGCTCCTCTCTCTGCCAACAATGGTGAGTATGTTCCCTGCGAAAAGGAGAAAAGCAAGCGATTTTTCCACTGAATCAAACTGATGAACTTGAGCATTATTCACGTGTGAATGAGCACTACATGGAAATAATAATGTGGATGGGAAAAAGAAGTGTGCCCGAGTCCTGGGAAAATGGTGAATTCGAGAGAAAGGGAAAAAAATTAATGCATGTGAGCGGTACAGCGAAAGAGCAGAGAATGGAAATTAAACCGACGTGCCTGACCGTTTCCAAAGTCTTTGGCGCTTTCTCCTAATGTGTACAGAGACCACACACACGCTTGCGGATGAAATACTGGGATCGAAGAAGGAGCGGGACACGTTCATAATGACACTTGAATAGTAATCGAGCCATAAAATGTGCACCCTGAAAAAAACGCCGACTCGCTTCACCATTCACGTCCTCGTGCAAAATTTGGACGTATTTTCATCCATTCTAGGAGAGAGCTCAGTAGTGGTGCCACTTAAAATAGTACAACTATTTACGCATGCATGCTTGCGACTTTACCGTATAGTATAAGCTTACATTTTAAAATTCATTTTGGACTCTAGTAAATTGGTGCTGAACTACAGAAAACCATTACAGCTCTTGCCATGACCTTCCAGTAGTGAAATATTTTTCCTTTGGAATTTACAAGTCTCTGGAGACCAACTCGGTTCTATAATTTTCGAGAATCATTACGGAAAAAGGGTGGACCACCTTGGATGGTTCGTGCGAAAAATTAACAAAGGGAGCCGGAGCGAAGTAAAATATACAATGACTACTATAGGTACAGTAATAATAATAATACTTTCTCACACTCACTTTCCACATGAGACGATACCATTAGCGAGATATCTGTTTTGCCTTTCTCTCAAGGCAAAAAAGCACGCAGCAAGGAATACCTACACACTCAGACATGGTCTCGGTCATAATAATATTTGATCATGCAACATAGACAGAAAATGGTTTAACTTTATAGGAGTCGCGAATCAAGTTTTATTTGGCAAATTAACGTGTGACCAGAACAATATTTGCTGGCTTCGGACGTAGTATAGTGGTGCTGACTCAAATATTTCGTAATGCGTACATTTCCCAGTTTGAAGCACGTTGGCCTGGCCTCCAATACTCCTGCATCCATCCATAATAAGAATAGCTTCACAATATTATTACTAGTGTTGTGTTGTGTACCCATGTACAATGTGAATGCTACATACTTAAGCAAAGGGTTTGTACTATAATGCACACACAGTGAGTTGGCTCACGAATCGTAGGACTTGTTTGCTTTTATTAAGGTCGCTGTCGTTCCTCTTTCAGCTTACTGTGTACACTCACAATGACTCTGACGATGATATGGTGAAACAAGGAACAAAAGAAGAGAAAACATTTCCACGTTTTGGTAAAGCATACTCAGTCGTATTTATGGACGCCTTGGGGAAAGACAAAACGCATAGGCATACCTAATAATCACTAATGTCATCCGCATCAACAAAAAAAAGCACAAGGTCTGTTCTACCTTGTCTGCACTTATAAGTTTCAACTTCAACGTTTTTACGCATGCTTTTTTTGTTTCGAGATAAGCATGGAAGGAAAAGCGTTTCACAAAGTTACCACAAAACAAATTGAATGGGATGAAGGGAAGACAGAAGGAGAATAATAATTATTAGTAGTAGTATCAGCTATGCATATACAAGCTTACGTCATAACTTTGTTCAGAGAAAATCTGGGGAAAAAGATACTCCATGTTTATGGTTATTTTTGGTGCATCCAAGAACATAAAACTTGCTCTATAACTTGTTCCGCAGCAGAGTGGTTTGTATACAAAAACTGTCTTTGTTACTCTTGACAAGCCTGGCATATCGTTGTCTGCTTCTTCCTCTTTTTCTCGATTATGTTTGTTGAGGAGGCGGTGGCAACGGAAGAACAAGACAAAAAAATGAGGCATGGTGAAACTACACACAATATATTTTTGTTTTGCTTGTGATAATTATCTGCACGTGTCACTTTCCCCTCTGCGTTTATTAAGTAATAGCAACCTTTTTTCCCGTTGCAGTCATGAACGCCTTTTCTTTGTCAAAGTCTAACTGACACAGGGAAAAAAGTGAAAGGACAAATAATGAAGAGTGTATGTCATTTTATGCAAGTAATTTACATAACGGAAACTCTCTCTTTGCAGCGTGTACCTAAAGATATGCTAACGGCCGCGTAGTTAATGACGCGTCATTACCGACACGTAAAAAAATGTGTACAAACGAACAAGCTAATTTTGATTATTAAAAAGGGGCCGTCGATCTCTCTGCTTTCCGGGTTGTTATCTTATGCATTATCAATGCCGTGTGATCTAATCCAACAAACGTGCCTACCTTTTCATCCATCATCACAGTAATCGTTACTGTCTTTTGAATAATGCTCCAGCGTCATCATTAAAATCCTAAATATTGATGCCTGCGTTCGGAAGAAATGTTAACAGAGAAGACATTTTTTTGTGCTATTCATAATGACAGCTGCCATTCCGGTTGGTTGAGTGGTGGCGCATATAGCGATACAATGTCAGTGTGTGTATCGAACTTTCGAAATATCAAGAGTAGCGCTGAATTTAAAAAAAGCGACTAGTAACATTTTTCCTAACGTGTCAATTTTTTTTACAGAAAATGTATTTTTAGTAGTACACTGCCTCCACATCAACTGTAATTTGAAGTAAGTGCAGAATAAACCGAGAGAAATATTATGTTGCGGGTTTTTATTACTATGAACTCTAACTTGAGGGTTATTTTGTGTTACATTTCTTGTACAATAATTCAGCCAGGCCACCATAGTTAAAAAAACTACCCGTACCTACTTTATTACACGCAAATTGTGTTACTTCTTCGCTTTTATTGTTTACTCGACATACGAAGGCAATTGCAGCGTTTTCCCTTGTCTCGTTATAGTTGAGCAAGCTCCAAAAAGGCACTTTTGTCCGCACATGTTTGGTCAACATTATTCAGCCATCACTGGAGCATACACTGTTGCTGTATCGCAGGAGATATCTTGGCTTCATGGCATCACTCGGTAGAGACTTGTCAGTTTTACTTTTTCTTGTTCTGTTTGCTCTACTTTATCAACCATGGAAGATCTTCAGTTTGTGTCCACGCACAACTCTAGAAACGTCCAGATGCTACATTGTCATGTCTCGTGCAAAAAAAGCATCATTTTAGCGGTATTGTCACGATTTTTCATTTTCCTTCTGGCCAGTCCGTGTACAACCAGTAAAATACTGGGTAAATAAAATACCATCAGACAAAACGTTTACACATGCATTACTCCGTAACTTTGGTCTTGTGTGTGTGACGAAGAAACACATTTTGACAACTTTCTTGTTTCTTACTTCCTCACTTGGATTCCATTACTCTACACAAAAAGCTATTACAGGCTACTGTGTAAACAAAGGAGTGAGAAAGGGGCGACGTGGGGAATACAAAAGAAATAATGGCCATTACAAAGATGGCTATCCCATTTGCTCTATAAAAAGAAAAAAAATTCGAGCCGTAATAGACTGTAATATTATTGACAAATGTAAACAGACAGGAGGGAGAGAAGGATGGGAAAGATTGCACAGAGGAAACCTGCCCATTTAGTTAGTATAATATTAACGAGCTTCTAGATAAATATATATGTGGCTATCTCACCCAACAGTTTTCAAATGAGCACACACGTAATATTATCTAAAAAAAAGCTGTTGTGACTATACTGCGGAGCACATGCACACTCCTCACTCATATGTACAGTCACAAAATACACGCACGCGACTCTGAAGGGAAAAGAGCTGTCCTTGAGGCTATAATTACATTAAAAGGGAAAAGTGTGTTTTCTCAAACAGCTATCCATCCATCTATCCTCATTCGTTCATTAACCTTAATCAAGTGTGTGCCATCAAGGTAATGTATGGAATGTCAGCAATTCTTAGCGTCAACTCGTTTTTCTCTGAGCTCCATCCAGGAACACTCGGGGTAATGGGATGCCCATTCTTCACAACTATTTCATTAGTGAAACACATGTATGCTATCATGTATCTCATTTCTTCCGCGATGCGTCTCTCTTTCTCTGAAGCCAACTGAACTGAAACTAGTTGTGCGTAACAGGAATCCAGTCGTTATAATGGGACGGGCTGGGAGACGTGATGGTATGGTGCGTGTGTTCATGAAGCGAAGTAGGATTTGATTACATGTTTTACATTTACCATTTCACTTATTTTTATCCGATCGGAGTACCGTACTTGCCAAAAAAATCAATTTACGAGGAGAAGCGCGTTTGAAGTTGTGGACTAATCAGTATAAATTTGTCAGTTTTTGGGGGGAGTGTGGAATTGCCTGGAAAACTGAATTTCATTCTGTTCCCGGAGTCATGCAATAGTAACTTATCATGAAGTCACATCATCAAAATCCATGTGCCACTTTGGACAAAATGAAGATTTTATCGGAAAAGTTCACGCAATTTTCTCAACCGAAAATGTAGATAAATTGTCTGGGAAAATATGATGGGACAATTTGACGACTGTCTACTTACCCATGTTTTTCAAAATGTAAAGTAAATAACTATCCACGAAAAATAACGTTTTATTCAATTAATGTACAACCAAATGAGAGTGGTAGGTTGCCTAAAAAAATTTGAAACTATTATCGTGTACTTATTCACACCAAACATTGCGTGTCGTCGAACTTAAAATTTGGCACATGAGGTCATTATGAATGAACGAGAACACATTATGCATTTTCCTTTCCTGCCTCTGGAAAAAATTTCAAGAGTTTTGGGAAGAGTAAAGGTGTGCAACTTCGTAGACACCTTCCAGGAACACAATGTGACACTTTTTTCTTACGCCTTCCTTAAATCAAGTTCAACATCAACCGCAAGCTAACCGACAACGCCGCTCCACCAGAGGCTGAATGAATTCTTTAGCCTGAAGAACTCAAAGTAGTTCAAGTAGAAGCACAATGTGCAACCTTTTCAAAGTGGCACACAAATAAAAAAATAAAATAATGCAAACACCACTTTTGTTGTGGTAAACATTTTAATGTGAGTATCAACCTTTTGCACTCTCTGATTGGGGCAGAACGCTACAACATTGCTGACAGGGACGGCCCAGTAAAAAAAATTGAATCAAGCATTAGCATTAAATATGCATGCAGTCTGGGCTGACCCGCGCCTTCAAATAAGTAAGTGAAAGCTGTATTATTATTACATGTGTAAAAATGGAAAGCATGATATGGAGCGGAAAAGGAAGTTTTTCAAGCTTCTAATTAGATGCCGTTTGCCGTTAACCCACTCTGGTAATTATATGCGATGAGAGTTATGATGGAATATTGACTACATTTTTTTTAAACACGCATGGCAAGCACCAAGCGTCCCTCACTACAATGTAGTTACCCTTTCGCAAATAATAATAATATTCTTTGGAAAGTGCTCTTTAGTTTTCCTTTCCCCGCGTGTGTCATATATCATATCACTCTGGGAAAGGAGTAGTAGGCTGTCCTCATCGCGACTCATGACATTAAATGAATGATGGGTTTGTTTTTAGCACAATAAACATTGCAATAAAAGCAGAAGGTACCCCTGTGGTGTGTCCTAATATTGATGATGATGACGATATCAGCCCAGCCACTTAATTCCTGTAACATGAGACTTTTCCAGTTTCAACCAATTAGTAGCATATGGTGCATAAATATCAGTGGTGTGATTAACTGCCTTGTAAATGTTGTCAAAAGTTGGTGCTGCTTTCGTCTCCATAATTCTGGTAGTAGTGGATAAAAATTGGTACTAATGGAGTGGCATGTACTTTGTAAAATGAGCCTTGTTTTCCTCAAACTCACTGAATTATTATTGAAGATTACATAAAATGGAGTTAACGCTTGCAACAACAATTCATAATGAGATACACCAGCTGTACTTTTCCATTCTGAAAATAGCTTTTCCCAATTTAGCCTCTATTTGCACGGTATTTTTCCTCTACTGTGCAAAACAAGACCTTGTCTTTGTGTTCCTGTTTATACTTCGAGTGAAAACTTAGTGAGTTAACGAGCTCCCACTTTAAAACGCCATTTTCCCATTTATCACCCTCGCTTTGCAACACGGATAGTATGCATTTTTTCCCGTTGACAACTCGTGTACAAATAATCCTGCCAAAATATCAGAATTAGAAAAAAATTACATTACAACAATGAATACACTTGTAATTACGTTCAAAGTTGTTTTTTTTCAAGTGGCACCTCCTCCACACTGAAATTTTTAGGTTATGAAAGCAAACATTGGTGGGAAGCATAATGATATGGATTATAATAACAATAAAATGGAAATGGATTGCAAATAAAGTTTTGAACGAATCACCTGAGTGAAAGTAAGATTAGCAAGTTTCCCTCTATCCCAACTGCCATGTACATTCTTTATTTTTATTTGACCATATATTACCTGGCACTTACTGTTAATGTTCCAGTGGTTGGTGGCCACAGCAGCAGCAGCAGACCCACTACTACGTCGTGACATGCGACAGTAATAACAAGAGAGAGAGAGAGAGAGAGAGTAAAATGCCTGCAGTATATTTAAGGAAAAAAATGGAGGAAGAAAATGTGTATAAATCCTAAGTATTCCGCCTAAAAACTTGTAATATCTTTTAACATGGGCAATATAAATTCCACCATCGTCACCACCACTGAAAATAAATGTGATACAATAAAAGGAGAAGCGTGCAGGTAAAAAAAATATTCACAACACCCTCTATATTCATGCAAAAATCAGGAATAAATATAAAACGTGTGTGTGTGTGAAACTGTAAGACTTTGAGTGAATGACTGACATGTGGTATGCAATACAGCAGGAGTGAGAGTGATCGGTCATTCATCTTACACATTTTTATCATAGGGTACCCCAGGCCACCAAGAAAAAACCGGTAGTGGCTCTGCGTGCGTTGTGCTTTTTTATGAAGTGTGCGCCAAGCCACATAATGGTTATTTTTTCCGTGAGAAAAAAACGCAACCCCACCTACGAAATAAAATAAACTGCGTAAAGCGATCTGTACTAAAAATAATGAAAATAAGAATAGTAACAATTTTACCTCCTGATAAAATTCTATTGCAAAAAATAGTGAGGCGTGATACATGCAAGAAAGTATAAGAATATTCATAATAAAAAACAAAGTGGTCACATATTGGCTCGCCGTGATAAAAACTGTGGCCAACGCCTTTCTCTCATATTTTTTTCTGAGGAGAAATAACTTAGTACATGTAATAATCCCGTTATATAAAATTCCAGCTTAATTTACACCAACTGCTGTAAAAAATTACGCGTGTTCGTGGAACGTGGTGAGGATTCTGTGCGCACAGAATGTCGGCTCAAGTTACAATTTTTTATATGAAAGCTGGTGCTGCCACAAGATTAATATGTACAACCACAGAAATTTCATTCATTCAACGTGTGTGGAATTTTTTTCTACTTTCACATATATTTTTGCACAATATTTATTCAGTGTTACCACTGAACTACAGCTGAAGGCGGTACTTGCTCCAGGAAATGCGAAACCAGATGTACACGCTGTGTTCATAATAAAGATAATCCCACAGCTTCTACAAAAGTGAGGGAATATGTGTGGGGAAAGCAGACAGTTAAACCGGTTTGCCTCCTCACAAAAACATTTTTTTGTTGCCATACTCTTCGGCAAAAGAGCATGTTGTGTGAGTGTGCATTTATGTAAATACAAGAAAAGGCAACTACGGTGCGGTAAAGGTTGTCTACGTGTCCAACCAAATTAGTAACGCATAACCTGTAGGCAAACGCTGGAGCAGAAATAGTAGGTAGCTTAACTGGAACAAGTTTGCGGGTTTTGGACAGTTTGCAACAGTTCTTTGGCATTTCGCTTTAATGGCAACAACACACTAACTTTTCTGCTTTCACTTTTCTGCCCAGATTGAACTCAGTATGCCTATATTTCTCTTCACAAAGAGTGTGCATGTATGCAAAGCATTTTTGGAATATTAATTCCCCAACGTTGGAAATAATCTCGAAGCTATTGTGCTAATACATGGCCTCCAGATTGGAATAAAAAATGTATACGACAAACGCATGATTACCGTTTCAGAAGTTTCCTTTAAATACAACGTGTAGTTTTTGCGAGAGTCGCAAAGTCGCGATTTACTCATGTCTAACTGGGAGATTTCCTGTGTCCATTCGTTTTCCAAGGTGTGCACCAATTTCTGGAAGAATTATTTTCTGTGAAAATCAACAAAATGTAAAAGGTTGGGTTCACCTTGCAAAACTATTTTTTTGAATTCTATTTTTGAAACAATTTCTCTTCACGCAGCCCACATTAAAGGCGTGCTAAAAGAAATCCAAATTTTAGTAAGAAAACCCCTTCCCATTCATTTAATACCCTCATTTCCATACATAAGTGGCACTGCCCACTTACTCCGAAATTTTTTAACGTCACTTCAATAATTATACATGAGAACTGAACGTTGTCGTTCAGACGTCAAAAGGTAAAAAAAACCTGTCCAATATTGCATGTGTGGTATTTAGCAAAAAAAGAGTCGAGCAAAAGCGTTCATGCGTATTGCCAAACCACTGCAAACATTTCTCGCCAAGGATCCATATAAAATCTACACCCGAAGGTTTAATAGAGCGGTAGAAATGCCATGCACGGCACACACACACTCCGCTTCTACGAACATTACTTGACTGCTTGCCGCTCCGAATCGAAATTACTTATTGCAACTTTCTGACATGATGGTATGTGCCTTTCGAACCTTATATGTTTTTCGTTGGGCGAACTGTTGGTACATAGCGGATAATTGATACGACAGCAGTGAACAAGTTTATAACTGGGACACTTTTACTATAAATTAAACATACATCTATTCATGCATTGGCTTAACTGTGTCTATAATTTTGTGCACATACACACGAACTACTCTCATAGTAAAAAAAAGGTTTAGATGAGAAGTGTGGATATTTACAATTCCCACCATATTTTCACGCTAAAAAAGATATACCGAAGAAGAATTATATAGGAACCAACCAGACCCACATTTTCGTCGGCTCTCTTCTAACGGCAAAATAGTAGTGATCGTTGTTGAGTGTGTGTGTGCACATTTTCACACACACAACTATGCAGGACGACTAAAACCAGAGTAAGGTAGTGGCTGCTTGGCTTTCCATGGTATTTCGGTGAAGCCCATCAACCTACATTTTCTCTTTCGCTCCGTCCGTCCTTCTCCTTTTCACAAACCATATCGCCACAACGAGTTTAGTAGTGTGCAGAATAAAAAAGTGTGTACTGAAACGGCATCAACAGGAAAAGGCACAGAGGCAAGCAAAGCAACCTTGCTAAAGCCCTTTTTCTCTCGTTCTCACGGGACTCCACTGTAATCTTCATGGTTCCATTAGTTAGCTTGCCTTTAATTTTTTTATTCTTTCCAGCATTTCTCTTTTTTTACTTCAGCTGTTTCCCTTTTTATTCTATAATTCAAGATTATGATATTCTTACAAGTGTGCGAAAAATATCGGCAAAAAAATCCTCAATAGCGCACCTTACTTTCCAACACAGACGCACCTTTGTTTATATCATTTTAATATTTTGTTATAGACATATAAAACAATAATAAATTTGAGAAAGGATCTTTCCACGTAAGTAATACAATGGAGAGCAAAAATAGCGCAGAGTGAAGGCCGACACTGAAACTGAACACACATGCTATTGTCACGCTACTGCAACCAAAAATATGGCTTCTATTTTTATATATTCCAATAACGAATCTATACATGTAAATAAATTGTTGTGTGGAAAGTCAGATTTAGAAAGCATGAAGCACAGCGCAAAAATAACTCGAGACTACTATATACATTACGTTGTAGAATGGAATTGTAAGAAACTATTGAAAATAAAGTAACTAGGAATATGCCTCCACACAGAGTTTTATGATTAGAGAAGGCGACTGTACCAATATACCTGCAGAGTTAATAATAGGCATTTTGTATACATGAAGCAATGCACATACCAAAATGACCGGCCCAGGTTTAGCTAAACCATGTTGTGCGAGCGTGCAAACATTTCTCCAAGAAAAAGTCCCGAAAGGTTTTTTTTGCAGTGATGGCAATGATGTTTGGTAGTTGGATATGTAGAAGTAAGGATTTTTTCTCTCCTTTTTATTTATGCGTATATCCAAAGTAGATATTTTCCCATTCTTGCCAACACCTCTCCACACAGGATTTTTCAACGTGGTTCTTCAGCCGTGTGCGTGGATTCTTGGAAGAAGAGGAAAAAATAGAAGAGAAATTCTTTTCCTTTCTTTCCATCGGCGTTTTTCTTATAATAATAACGTCCGCCGTCGCCGCCACTTACGTTACTTCCCTTTCCAGTGAAATAAAAAAACTGTTTGCTGCCTGTCCTCTTCACGGTAATCGTCAGCGCAATAATTATCCTCTCTTTTAAGAACACGTACTATAATTGTAACTTTTAACCTACATTATGTAATATATGTGGTGGTCGTGTCGGGAGTGTTTATCTTCATTGTGGTTGGTAGTGGTAGCAGAAGGAGTAGTTTTTTTCGTTTCATTTGGGTAGGCACGGTATTGTATGACGCTGTCTTCAATATATGTTTTTTGAACCAACGAACCAATCACAGTGTGTTGTACCTATACCTACGTACATTACATGCATATCATATCAGTAACATTAAATGGACGCTATTCTCTCCTGCCTTCATTACCGGTTTCACTATAAGAGCATTTTCTTCTGACTAAGTACCGTGGTAGAAAAGGAAAGAAGCAGCTGCTTGATGGTGGTAGACTTCTAAATTTGGCATTTTGTATTCAATGGTGGTAACGGGAACATGGGGACCACATGCTTTTTTTTCTAGATAGTTTCTTGAACTGGAAGCGTGGCGGTGGTGGTGGTGGTGGCCTTACTCCATTCCTTGTGTTCCACCAAAAGAATGTGGGAACGCTAGAATTGATGGTTGCATTTGGTTCATGCTTACTCTCAACTATACTGGTTGGTCTCACTGACTCACTTTTCATTTTCGAGATGTCTACATTCATCCATTTGACAACAAGGGAAACCTATTAAGGCACTGCTTAATATTTAACGTGAGTCCTTCACCATTCCATGTGCTGGATGTGACCAAAACAATCATTTTTCCTGGGGAATAAATATACCAATATTAAACGCGAGAAGAGTGTAATTGGCGTTGATATACGTGCAGACACAGTAGACAACAATATTTTTTCTCCAAAGAAAGTTCTTTGAGGATGATTGTTTTTTATCCAGTTTATTCCCTTTCAAGTTGGATGAGGGCACGTGACATGGTCACACATTCGTCTATCGATTTT
>JAHZNF010001922.1:0-26806 GCA_027744215.1 Troglopedetes dispersus
TTATTTTCCGCGTAAATGTAACCTTGTTTGTATCTCGTTAATCCGCACACTGTGTAAAAAGCGTGAAAGTGGAAGGATTACTTTTGTACTAAGTTGACTTTAACGGAATTTTAAAAGACTGACATTACGGTTCGCAATACTAATGTCAATTGGTTGATTCAGTTCAATATCCATTAAATAGACAAGTACAATATTTGTATTACAAATCGAGTAAAGATGTGTTACAATGTGGCTTTATTAAATAACTTAAAATAATGTAAATGCAAAATGATTTTCTCGTTCTAGGTTGCAAATAAATCCAACCGTCTTTAAAAGTGATTTGCGGATACATAATTCTTTGGTGTCGTATATTTTTTTGCAAAATGATGCACTTTAACACTAAGTTGTGTGTTTTCTTCGTCACTCTCAAGTATCCATTGTCTTTTCAAGTAACCTCCGTGCATACTTACAAATATTACAACCAATTTATTTCTTGTATATTTTGGTATTTTAGCAGCAACATAAAAAAGCCATATTTGGAGTGGGTTTATTATAAATTCCTCAAGGCAATTTAATATTTTCATTTTCCATCTTGAAAAGAAAGTCCACCCATTTTACCGTACAAAGTATGAAACTGTTTGCATAATATTCACGAGAAAAACAAACAGCTCTAAAGTTTCTGATGCTTTTTACACAGTGTGCGGATTAACGAGATACAAACAAGGTTACATTTACGCGGAAAATAAATGCACCATTGTTTGTTTTTAAGGAGCTCCAATTTTTATACTGTTTTTACACATCTGACAACTCAATTACTTTTAACATGCAGAAAAACTGCATAATATTCACACACACACACAACAAGCCAGTTATCTTCTTGAAAATGCCATGTGAAGAAAGAAACTTGATTTTGACCACCGCGAGAGTGGAAATTCCCATTCTATCAAGTCTTCTCCTTCACATCAATTTTGCGGATAATTATTGGTTTTGCTCTCCTGTCTAGTTAGCATGCAAATTAAAGTGCCCGAAAAAATGTAAACCTTTCCTTTCAACCTCACCTTTTGCGTTGCATATCACATTGATAAAAAATAAAAAGGCATCAGCAGCATAGTAAATACTCATACATATGTGATGCTGCGATGCTGACGTGTACCCTCATCATTACTCCTGCTGGCAGTTTCATATATCCACTATGACTTCCCTTTTTGGCAGTTTCTCCTTTTTTCTTCGACCATCTTTATTGCAGGGAAAACTAAAGTTGAATGGTCAGCTCATAACATTAGTCAGAGAGGAATAGACCAATTTTCACAACACAATTATTTATACAAGGTACATCCTTTGTTTTTATATAAATAAAAGTAAGTAAAAAGCCTTTATAAATTATGATGATGGTCTTCATTTGCCTGTCATAGTGAGTATAGTGGTTATAGCCATCTAACAAGGTGCATTTCTTGGAATGACCGTGCATATTTTCTGTCATTTTAAATGCATACTTTATTAGTCCTGAGGAGGCTTGAGAAGAGCTCGTTATAAAATCCTACACATGTAAAATAAATATAACCATTTTGCAATACATTTGAAATTATTATTTACACACACGTCAGACTTGAGTGGGTAAAAATAGACTATTTATAATCCTTATTACTTATACTTATACATACTTCATCTTTTTATATTGCTAACTTCCTCTCATTTCATCAAGTATGTAATGAATTGCTGCTGCTGCAGTTGCAGTGATCGTGATTTGTTTTCAGAAACAGAGCCTGACAAAGTATCCCTGTACTTTGGGGAAATTGGGGATGATGATGATGATTACTACTATGCTGGTTAACTCATCATCCTCATTTATTATGATTTGAGTCTTGTTAGGAATTAAAAATGGGACCAAATAAGCAACCGTGCTGAGGGAAGTTGCTAGTTATTAGTGAGTCCCCGTCAGTTGTTTTGCAGCTAATCAAGAAGAAGAAGAAAAAAGAGTTTTTGGATGGAACAAGAAAACCAGTATATGCGAGCCTAAAATGTCAGGTAGTAAGCAAAGTAGCACATCAGATTATCATTATGAGCGAGTGAAATTGCAGGGGCTGGTAAAATATATTTGCTTTCTTAACCAGCTACACATTCATACGCTCTCTCTCTCACTCAATTTTTTTATCATGTTCTTGTGATGATGAGTAACGACGACTTAATGCTGGTAATATTGATGCATGGGGCTGGGATGAAGGCAGGCAAGCTCATCCATCTCCATCTTCTCTCTGATGTAGGGAGGGAGGCATGCAGGCAATATTAAAATTTTGTGATGTCCACCATTCCACTTCTTCGGTAGTATCTTGCATCTTCAAAAAAATATCCTCCGCACCGAAAATTAATGCATCATCAGCACCAGAGCTTTTCTGTCTGTGAACTAACAAGATAGATTTTTTTGTAGTAATTATTTAAAAAAAATAATAACAATTTCTTATCAGAGCAAAGTGAAGCGAGGCGGTGTGTGGAGGAGAGAATATTTTTTTTTATCATGATGAAATATGTGGATATCATGACCATCGTTATGATGACGGGCACAACGATGCGATGAAATGAGAATGAGGGGAGAAGATGATGAAGGAGATTATCATGTCTACGTGGAAATCATCTGCCGAATTGCATGCAAATAGGTGTACTATGCTCGAGAGAGTCAGGGAACTGTGTATAGTTATGTTATTTATTTATATTGTTTGAAGTAAATATTATCGAAAAAAAAGCCACGTCTCTCCCGAATATAAATTAAAAGTTGTACAAACCTATTTGAGAAAGAATGAGGCTTGATATATAATTATCAGGCAATCATGTCCATTTAATCGACGATGCAAGTAGTTTTTTTTTCTGCGAGCGTTTTCAAATACATTTCTGCAGGTTGAATTAATTTATGTGTTTGGTTCAAAGTTAAATTGGGGGACACTGAAATATTAAAATGGACAAGCAGGTACTTCCCCACAGATTAGTCATATAAACGCAAACCGCAAACGACTAGCAATTTCCTGGAACGTTTCCAATCTGGTCTGATAAGTATTTTTTTTTTCAAATAATAATTTTAGGTTAACGTAATGATATTTTTTTATCATGGTAGTAGAATTGCTAGTGGCATTGGTAAGCTTCATTAATTCAATATATTAAAGTAGTTTGTACAGGGATTACGAAATATTGATTTACTTTTCACGGAATTGGTTAACCTTGGCTCGCTCTAAACAAGCAAAAAGGGAGCAAAGATACCATGAAAAATTATCGTTGTTCTTGATCTCAATTCTGGGCTAATCATATATTATTTGCATTGGACGTGAACCCATTTTCTTCCTTTTGACGAACCGGCACGAGTAAAAACTTGATGTTTTTGTAGGAGCAGGCACGACTCTTATCCTACCTTGACAGCAAATCATTAAGCAAAAAGTGGAGTTCGTTTGCCTAAAACCGAGTTTGTAGCCTATTTAATTTCTGAGATACATAATTCCGATGCAGAAGAACAAAAAGTGGAGTTCGTTTGCCTAAAACCGAGTTTGTAACCTATTTAATTTCTGAGATACGTAATTCCGATGCAGAAGAGCTCTTGCTTAACTCCAACTAGTCCAACTGCCTCCACAATCGATTTCCAATTAGCAATTTAATTAATCATCAACTGTCTTGTCGACTCGGGCAACGTGAGGAAGATAGTAGAACGAGAAAAAAATATATTTCGAAATGTCTAGAGTTACTCTCCTTAATTTGACTCTTCCCGACTGCCAAGCAGAGGAAATATTTTTTTATTATGGAGATTAAAAAATATTCGTCAGACAAGCGTAGTGTGTGGGTTCTCTAATTTTTTCAACGAAATCAGTGGCCGCCATCATATCGGCTTCATTGGTAAATATGACTCCCTATCAATTTCTTTCCCAAAAGCGCCGTAATACATACATGACTAATCAGCAGTAAAATATGAAATCCGATCAAAGCTCATTAGGGATATTTTTCGTGAGTTCTTCGAAACAAAGCATGAATGTAGAGCACGACAGGAAAAATGCCAAAGGGGCAGAAAAATATGTGTGATTTGGTGCTACATGTCTCTCCGCAACAACCAACTTATAAAACACTCGCCCAATAATACTACTCAAAAATCTTCCATAGTATTTTTGAAATGTACCACACAAGGACATTTGATTACGTGATGCAGACATTCCACAAAGGACCAGAGGTGCTTCTTCGTGTGTGCTTCTTTTAAGTCAAATTATGGGAAAGATTAGAGATGGATTGAATGGAGTGCAGGAAAGATGATCTTTTTTTGGGAAATTTAATCTACAAAGTTCAGCCCATGTCTCCTCCCCTTCTTTGTTTGACACTGATGGTATGCATATATTATAATTTTTTGGAAGTAGTGAAGGAGGTATAGTTTCTGCCTGGTTAGTTTTTCTTTCAGGCATATGCTAATAACAAAGCAGATGGCTAAGAAAAAAAAGAATTTGAAAGGAGTAGTGCAACTTGATTTAGGATGCATTTTTATAAAAAATGTAATACTAAACTAACGTCTTATAGGTTAGAACCAATTACGTTTTTGGTAATAATTCTGATAAGAATCTCCATTGCAGAACAGCAGTTATTCAATTACGGGTTTTTTATTTGATTATATTAATTTAATAAATGGTTCATTGTAGTGGAATGTAAATACTTACGTAGGGATGCCGTGTGGTATAATAAATACCAAAAAGAATCTTATCTTAACCACACACACACATCTCCAATTTCAAATCTGTTTTGAAATGATCAAATCGAGAAACGATATCAATTCCATCATTAATTTCTAATAAAAATAATCACAGTATTTTCCCTTTCTCCCGAGAATTTCCTCTGATAAAATATTTTGTTTGTGCAAGTCATGCAATGGCTTCACCAATTTGGTAAACTGATGAAATAACAATCGACCAACCACACACATCTGCACCAGGAAAAAAAGTTTGATTTTCTATAATTGAAATGGAATGATTTGTGGATGTAGGAATTCTTCTTGGTAAAATAGTTGTGACACGCAATCAATTTTCTCAATTCAAATTCTGGCGAAAAAAATCAATATCATGTTTATATGGAATTGGTTTAGAAAATCATTATCATTTTTTGCCATCATTGATCCTTTCCCTTTCGTTCAGATTCGATCCATATTTCTGTTGTTTCAATCTCTTCTATTTTTTGTAATCATAAAAAATATCGAAGGTATTTTGATAATTTTTAAAAAATTGCTCAACTTTTGATAATTAAATGATAATCCAGGTCGTTCTGAGAAATCTCAGAATTACAACGAGACAAGTCTTTGGTAAAAAACCCAAGACACGTTTATCATTTTTTTTGCTCTTCAAAAGTACGTATTTGTTTCGTTCTTATCATCCTTTCCAATCTTATTTTCCCATCGTTAGAATCCCACCTCAATGAAATGTGATCCCTGTGATAATGATTGTTATTAATTTCTTCCATCATCTTAACAAGGATAAAAAAAGTGAAAATGAATTACGATTGATTTTGTTTCCCTTTCACCTCATCTCAAGTGAGGATTACGCATACACACAAAAAGCCAAATCTTCCGCACCACACGCATTGTAACAAAAAGCAAGACGATTTTTTTATTCCTACACAAAAAAAGAGTTACGCAACACGACTTGGAATGAAAACATACATCCACACACGTACCCTTTTTTTCAATGAGGTATCGCCATATCGTGCGTTAGGGAAATAAATAATTTGTTGAGATGCGTTTGTTATTTCACCTTAAAATGGATCCACCTTCACTTCACTTTTCCTCGTGGGACTCCTCATTGAACAAGAGTTATTTTCAATGACGTATCGTCATATCGTGCGTTAGGGAAATAAATAATTTGTTGAGATGCGTTTGTTATTTCACCTTAAAATGGATCCACCTTCACTTCACTTTTCCTCGTGGGACTCCTCATTGAACAAGAGTTATCTTCATTATTGCACTCACATAGCTCGCTCACATATTATATTTTATTTTTCATGTAAATGTTCCACATTAGCTCAGATCTCAACGCTCATCTTGAGCGCTCCTCCGTCTCCCTCTCGCCTGGTGGTGCTCACCTTGTTATCCCGTCATATTTATGCAGACATGGTAGTAGAGTTGCACCGCTCAAGGGGAAATGAGGAATGCAGATGTCCAGTGAGTTCGAGAGCACACAAGATATCAGCTAGTTATTATCATGTTTTTTCAGCAAAGTAGGAGTGATTATAAATGGGAAAAGAGGAGGGAGCGCAGTAATTAAAAGTAGACGATGAGCTGGTTGGATTGGATTTGAAAAGGGCATCATCACGTATGTGTGTACCTTGTAACAAACAGACACAATTATTATTTACTTTTTTTCACGAATATTACATTGGTAATTTTTCTGTGAAGGAACAAGCTTATATTTTTTTCTTCTTGGCTTGGCGAGCAAGAATTTTCCCTTTATTTTCCTGTGCTCTTCTGACCACATACGCACATATTTCATTTCTTTCATGATTATTATTTACAAAAAAAAACTTTTTTCTCAGTTCTCCCCTTTGACCAGAAAAGAATAATAATTTGTGCATGGCTTAGTATTCTTGTTACATGACATTTTACTAACAAGACTGCATTTTTATTTCTTCTCGATAAGCATATATATTATGGATAGCAAACCTGAAACGAAACAAAGTTGTATATATAGATCTGTGCTATTATACGCTACCATATTTTATTCAGGTAAAAAATATTAGTCTCAGAGGAAAGTCTCCATCAGCCACTTTACCATATAAATACCAACATTATTACAGACGATTAGGGAACAAGGTGCTTCTCGCTCGCTTCTTCATTTTTTTGTTTGAGGAAAAGATTTTCCCTTGTGTCTCGGGGAAGGACCCTACACGAAGCATAAATAAGTACCTACGTTTCAGGAAGAAATAAAAAAAAGATGAGGCTGACTTTCAGACAAAACTAGTATATCATCTTGTTTCAGGTAATTTTCTACAAAAAACAAGGAAGATATGAAAATTAAAAGGGATTCCGGCGAATGATGCTTCCTCCAGCTTCTGAAGTACTGGTGAATATATGCATGCATATGTAAGCATAATATTTATCTTCTCACATATGTACTAAAAAAGTTTTTTTTGACTGATATGATCCGATAGGAAAATGACATGTTAGCTGTTTCTTCCACAATTATAAGGCACTTGAGAAGAAATATAAAAGAAGGAATATTTTTTTGGTAAAACATGCATAATAATGTGAAAGGCACCACTCATCATTATCATCCTCCTGTGAGCCATGCGCCACCACAAATTTTTAAAAAATGCCACACACATATGTGCATCAGTATTTTGAAAAAGGTAAGAAGATGGAGAACAGTTTTTTCTTGGTTGTGGCTCTCGAATGGGTGGTGGTGTTGTTGTTAAGGAAGATATTTTTTGTGGTGTTGGATTCCCAACGGGCGTATATTTCTCATTCTTACGCAACGTCTTCTAACTTAATTAGTTGCCTCTTCTCCATGAAAATATTTTTTTAAAAGAAAGTTTTATCAGGATGATAATCATTTCCTTATAAAATTAATGATATAATGCAGGCATGTGGACAGGTAGAAAGGCAGCTTGGTTTCCGAAGGCGTAATAAAAAAAATTGTGTGTAAGCTTTGCCTGCATACATGTAGGTAAAATTTGGCTCAAATATGGTGTAGATTTTAATATATTTTTTATATTTTTTAATTACAAGCTCCTCCTGATCTATGAGCAGTTTGATGGAATTCCACAGTTTTTCACGAAAAACTTTTTTTTCCTAATTCGAAAGAATCACGATAAAAATATAAATATTATTAAGATCACGACTGCACGTGAAGGAATTGAGATGATTTGAGGCGATGGGCAGAAAATGTGAGGTGTGTGTGTGAGTGCATGTGCACGTATGTGTGTGTTTTCAAATTTTATGAAATGTTTTTTTAATCTTCGAGCATTATCATAACTTCTTCAATTCAGAAATGAAATTGGAAAACGAAATGAAACCCGTTTTGTATTTCTGTAATTACAAATTTTTTATGTGGTTGGATTGGCACACATGTGCAAACTTTTTTTTCCTAATTCGAAAGAATCACGATAAAAATATAAATATTATTAAGATCACGACTGCACGTGAAGGAATTGATATGATTTGAGGCGATGGGCAGAAAATGTGAGGTGTGTGTTTGTGTGCATGTGCATACATGTGTGTGTTTTCAAATTTTATGAAATGTTTTTTAATCTTCGAGCATTATCATAATTCAGAAATGAAATTGGAAAACGAAATGAAACCCGTTTTGTATTTCTGTAATTACAAATTTTTTATGTGGTTGGATTGGCACACATGTGCTGTATATATTTCAGATATCACAGGACCGGATGCTTTGAAGATTATTTTTTTATGAAAAAAATCTTGTTATTATCATTATTTGCCTTATTAAAAGATAATAATGTCAAATTCAGAATTTAAAATTAACTTTCTGTCTGATGTTTCTTCTTCATCTGTCAAGAATAATAATACTTATGTCAAGGCTCTCGTCCATTAAGGAACATTATAAGCTTCTTTGTATTTTCACAGAAAGTAGCAAAATATCAGTGACAGGTAATTCTGTGATGATCATGTCATTAAAATAAAAAACAAATTGGGAAAAGAACAGGAAATTAATTTTTGTAATATAAATCCTGCTTTCTATTTTTTTGATGACTTAAACGCCTGTTCTTCGATACTCGTAATAATTAATTCACGAACCTATATTACAGATTGTTCAAATAGAAATTGAGGATGAACGGGAGCCAGCGCATCGAATACGAACGACAATGAATGCAACATAGATGAACAAAAACGTTCGTGAAAGTCTCTCAAACTTTTTAATATCCATTTCACCTCCAGCTTTTATTCCTTCATAGGAATGTCTTTTCCCGAAAAACGGTTACATTTTGTGGCTTCCAGTGAGCCCACATTTGGGAGCAGAAAACTAGAAAACTGTGTCCATGTGGCTTCTACAAAACCAACCCGCATTTACACATACAACTTTCAGCCTTGTGTCTTTTTATACACTTGTGCAAGTTTTTGGTTTCCGAGAAAAAACCGCACAATGTGGAAAGGACTGAAAGTGAAAGGTAAAATTCAATTTATAAAACTTGCCCAATTTATCCCTTTCCCGAAGCTGACCACATTATACCGTAAACAAAATTATTTTTCATGGCAGTTTTAATTGCTAAAGAAAACCACGAGCTCGACTGACTTAAAACCTCGAAAATCGGAGGATGGAACGGAATCCACTGACTTTGAGATATATGAGCACACCAAGTTAGGACCATTCATTCATTTTTGTGAAATCCGCACAAGTCTAAACTTTATTCAATTCCGGATTACCATTATCTATGTATTTAATAGTGATGGAAGTTTGCATGAAAAAAATTTGTGGTGCTGAATATCGTCAAATCATGTGTCACGTGAAAAAATATTTTAACATTTTGAAATATAAAGAATTTCCACCAACTATATTACCTTAAATGGCCAAAGATTAATTCATTTCTAAGCCATTAACTACCCAAACAAGACGCTACTTGTTAACCGACGTAACTCACTTTTCTCAAAAAAATTTTTTGACGGATGTTTATTGTAGATCCTTCAGTCTTCAAGAGATTCATTTTTTTCGTATCTACTTTTCCATTTCGTGTATAAAATCCTTTTGCAAGAAAACTGAACAGCAGCAGCAGCAGCCAGTCGGCACCTGGCTTGTGAAGTTGATGAAGGCGGAGTTTCAACCAGAAGCAAGCCATTTAACCACCCAGTATGCAAATAAATGCAAGCTTATCCACCTTAAATGGCCAAAGATTAATTCATTTCTAAGCCATTAACTACCCAAACAAGACGCTACTTGTTAACCGACGTAACTCACTTTTCTCAAAAAAAATTTTTTTGACGGATGTTTATTGTAGATCCTTCAGTCTTCAAGAGATTAATTTTTTCGTATCTATCTATCTATTTCGTGTATAAAATCCTTTTGCAAGGAAACTGAACAGCAGCAGCAGCCAGTCGGCACCTGGCCTGTGAAGTTGATGAAGGCGGAGTTTCAACCAGAAGCAAGCCATTTAACCACCCAGTATGCAAATAAATGCAAGCTTATCCTACGCAATAATAATTCCTGAAAGACAAAAGGGAAAAAAAGAAGACGGGCCACGTTGTTCTTGACGAGCAGAAGAGAAACAATAAAAACCGTTCCCAAACTGTTAACTCCCCCTTTTATTCCTTCGGCTAGAAAATTTATTATAGAGCCACCGACGAAGAAGAATATTATGACGACTTTTCCTAAAGGTTTAGATTACACACACGTTTATTATATTACCATTACCATTTGATTACAGTAAACATGACGCAGTAAAAAAAATTATAGCATTCTCTTCTTCGGCCACCAGGCATAATCTTGAAAAAATATATTTAGGAAAAAGGAACTGCTGCGTCCAAGTAATATCACGTGTTTTCCAACGAGTGCACACACAACACACACACTACTGATTAAATTAACAAAACAAAAAACCTATTCATTATTATTATCAATTTCAAAGGAATGGGCTGAAAATGAGAACTAATAAAATGGAACTGTTACAATAATACCCACATTATCATATAGCAATGCAATCACATTTTTAACTTGACATGAGGCTGGCTCACGAGATAATGGGACCTGAATTCTATACACACGGGTAAATAATACTCCTTAAAAAACTTTACGGCTTCATGGTCCTAGAGTTTCAGTCTTTGAAGAAAAGGGCCCATAAAAATTAAATGACTTAATAAAACCAATCTCCAGAAGTAAGCTTCAATTTTCAGACCTATGATGGAAAATTGTAAAAGTCTTGAAACAATTAATGAAGCGCAATATAAAACATAAGACAAGGTTGTCCTTTTAAAATTTTATATTGAAGGTTAATTGCTTTCATGGTCTTTTTTAATGTGTGTGCACAGTAGCTTGAAATTCCTGAATTGAAGTGCATATCTTTCTCCTGAATTCGTAATTGATTATTCAAGGTTTTGGGAGAAGAATAATAAGAAATGTTTTTTTCTCAATGTCTTAACTTTGTACAGTTTCTTGCCTGTTGTTCTTGATTGCACCAGTAGTGTGAGGGAATGGGCAACTGTCGCATGTCAAGAAATACCAACACGGCTGTCTCTCAAGTTAGATTCATTTTTGTGTTGCATTATTTCCCACTTTTTTAAGGAAAACTCGTGTTCCCTTTCTGCTCCCGTTAGATTTCATTAAGGAGCCGACTAAAAAAATATACACAATTTTGCCTTCAGGATCTATATTCAGTTATACCATGATAAGGAATAAGCCTGTCTACTTAAAGCTATCAAAAAATTGTTATTTAGATCGACCAAAAAGAAAATTGTCAGGAGGAAAAGAAGTCATGTCAGAAAAAGAAACGGACATCGAGGCATAATCATCGTAAGGTAAAATCGTAAGGTACATCCCTCAGGTATTTTCTTAACTGTACTACTGTATTTTTTTATTTTCTTTGAGTAAATTCTAAAAAAAAATTTATATACACAAAACTCTGCATGCATCCTTATTTATTTTTCAAAAAATTCCACATAGACAGTTTCTTCTTTCATTATTTTCCTTTCATATTGGTAATCATGCGAAAAGGTGGAGCTGACTCAATCAAACCGGCAATTAAATACTTGCCTTCTGGCTCACCTCACCCGATGAAATAGCCCATAAGTATGGAACTCTTCACCTGCTTGACTCTCAGAAGGAAAAAAACTTGTCTTATCGAAAGATGTATAAAAACTTGTATAGAATTATTACATTTCACATTTTGTTGAGTTCTGACTCTGACTCCATTACAATCTGCTCAATCAAATCTGTTACAACCACCATGAAAAAAAATCACACGACAGTAAATACTTGCATGATCCGTTGCACGACGAGGTTGATTGGAAAAACCAATATTCGTAATTTTTCACGATAAGTAGAAACAGATGTGTGCAAACTGTAGAACAACGTGTGTTTCTTTAAAAAAATTCCAAAATGTCTTCACAAGTTCAACACTCCTTTTCAAAAACAAGGATGGATAATGCCTACATGCACGATTGTTTTTTTTCTCTCCCAAAAAAAACTAAATCTTGTAGAAAAAAATGAACATATGTGTGCAGAAAATAAAATGGTGGTGGTGGTGCTCACAAAAAAAGGACCACAAGAATAGCCACCACACAGCAGTTTGAGGATAACAAGGGTATAATACCGTATTATTTAATACTATTAATTCCTATTATTAACACAAAACGAACAAGGATCTTTTCAATCCGAAGGAATGCACCTACCAACACGTACGTACATCTATGTTCTTTCTTATCTTTTAAAAGAGCAAAAGATTAGTTGCTAAATCTTTTACGGATCTTCGAAAAAAAGAGTGGATGAGCCTTATGTTTGTATTTAGAAATGAATTTCAGTCAGGGTGACGGTGATGATAAGGGAGAAATGGGTGGATAAAAAATATATAAGGCATCATGCAACAAAAAAGTAAACATACCACCATGAAGCACATTAACTTCTTTTTTCAAGGAATGGGATGATTCTTCGTGATTCAGTTTGTTTGGATGCGCTAGGAAAAAAAATGAAGGGACTAGGTTGATTGAATGGGAAAAGATTGGAATGTTTTAAAAACTTAATTGAAACATATGCTCTATTTGATATTTACCATCATACTTGATATTTACCTATTTAATCTAAACAGAAAATACGTGTTCATCCGGCATTCCTTTCCATTACGACATCCAAATTGTTCAATCATCCGACTCATCAGTTTATTAAGAAAATCGACGAAAAACAATATTAATGAGTAGAGAAAACAATGGTTCAAACTGCATTGCATCTAATAAGAAGTCACACACTCATCATCTTGATGAGCAATTTTTTTGACTGACAAGATAAATACCCTAAATTCCTTAATAACATCACGTTTCTCAGAGTTGAAAGGGGTAAAATATNATATTAATGAGTGGAGAAAACAATGGTTCAAACTGCATTGCATCTAATAAGAAGTCACACACTCATCATCTTGATGAGCAATTTTTTTGACTGACAAGATAAATACCCTAAATTCCTTAATAACATCACGTTTCTCAGAGTTGAAAGGGGTAAAATATGTGTATGTATTTGATAAGCTTCTTCACAGATCAGCAAACAATGAAGGAATCAACTGCTCCAATTACCAGTGTTATTAACGCCATTAAGGAATACGAAAAATGGAGCATTTAAGAAAAACCAAGAGTTGTGTGCTCTTTTGTAAATTTCTGGAAACTCAATTCAAAACGCTGCTGCAGAAAAAAAAGAAGAAGCAAAAGCAATCAAGTATCAAACCGTGAAAGCGATTATCTCCACTCGTCATTACTACCAACAAGTTTCCACAAGAAGAAAAAAAAATTACACGGTTAAAGTGGAAAAAACTGCGTCAATCATGGTATTTAGCGTGAGATCACGTACGTACTCACTCTCTTCTTTCTGCTACCTCCAACAAACCTGTGTGTGTGGAAATAATGGGCTCCCTGTATTTATAATTGTGTGTGTGTACTTTCATTCTAAAATCCTTCACTTTAGTTTCCCTGATAAATGGTGGAGCAAGAAAAGAACTCAGTAGATTATTGTTTAATAATCATAAATAATAATAGCCGTTACATAACGCTCTCCATGAACGGTTGTGCACGGTCTTATTACCGTCATTATTATTATTATTATTATTATTATTATTGCTTACCGTTCCCATTTCCACTGTTTACACCAGAGAAAGAAAAAAAATCAGTCATGCAGATGCTTTCCTCAGATATTAAAACATCTTGACTCATTAAAAATACACGCATGATTATGAACGCAAAGAAATGTAGCCAGCTTAAAAAGAATGTGTAGTAAATGCTATAAGTAGATACTACTTGTATTATCGATAAGTGCGATGTGCACACATGTCCATAAGTGTAGGAATAATAATTCCTGATCGCAAGATTGCGAGAGAGGAATACCATTCAAGGAGCATGATCATTCTGAAAATAAAAGGAATTCTCTTACCAAACAACTGTTACTTAATCCCACTTAATTACTTCATCTTGTATCCAACCTCCTCAATATTTTTAGACAATGACAAGAAATTATTGTTTTCTCCCTCCTCTTATTTGTGTAATAATATTTAAAAGTTGTGCAACGGGCTACAACTTCCGTGAAGTGAGTAATTTAAATTCAGTTAAATTAGTGAAAACGTAAGTATTTTTGGGCAAACAAGCGCCAACAAATTTTTAAAAGGTCCAACGTCTCTGGCTGGTCATTGATATTTAATATTTTGATCATTGATATGATTATTGGCGTTATTCTACTAAATTAAGTTTAGTTCCTTTCTCGTATTTTATGGCTCCAAGTTAGTGAAATACAGAGACATGATAAGTAAACCTGACAGGGTAAAGCAGCAGGAAGAAGCTTGTACTTGTAGCTGGAGATATGACAACAACGGTCCGAATCATTTGTGTTTCATCTCAGCAAAAAAAAAGAACTCTAACCCTTTTTCCCTACTCCACACTACCACTCGATATTATGATTGTATTCGGAAAAAGCGTCCGTTTCCCTTTTGTTTGTTTCCTCTTTCGATATGAAACGCGTTACTGACTATTATTATTACGCAATACAATGGAGCTCCAAAAAACACAAAATATAAAAAAAAACTATGGACGAAAAGGAGAGAGAGAGAGGGACACAGGAAATAATTCAAAATGGCATCCTCTCTTCATTCTCTCCTCCTGAAATTCTCCACATATTATTCAAATAACTCTTCCATTTGCTGAACCACCCATGCAGCACTAAACAATGAGAGAAGTTGTCGTTCTCTCAAGTAAGTCATTGGAACAAAAAAAACTCGTAGACACAAAAATAGAAAAAAAACTCGACTCAGTCACACTCAACACGGGCTCCACCATGTGTATTGTGTATTACATGAATTCTCTATATTAAAAAAAATTTCATGCATACAAAATCAACATATTTTCTCTCTCATGAATGAAGTAGTATAATAATGGCAGACCGGAAACTGAAAAAATGTAGAGGCTGCCGGAGAGACTTTGTTTGCTGTTTGCTCTCTGCCTGTCTGCCACTCGCACAACTTTTCAACCACCTTGTTTCACTCGACCTGTGTACATACAATTTTATACTCGCCAACAAACTATTATTATTTGTAAATATATAAAAAAAATATATGCGTGTGTGCGTGAGTGCAGATGCGTACATGACGTTTTCTCTTCTCACAGCTTCGTCTAATATGTCATTGTACCTCTTTCACATTTATTCAAATTAAGATTTTAGGATGTCCTATAAAAATACTTCATAGATGTATATTATGGACACACCAAAAAATAGGACTACCAAAATCTACACACAATAGCACACCACCATCCGTCCACAAAATGCAGGCAAGAGCGCACCACGAACCCACCTCCACACACATACATTTATAAATTTTGTTGCCCACTAACTGACATAATGAAAATGTGACAGATGTTTCGTGATAATAATGGCGCTGGTGATAACATATCTTTTTTGGAGAAAAGGAATAGAGAAAACCCAATTGTTGTGTAATGTGTTTCTGAACACACGTAACACATCATGAAATTAAAAAGTCACGGGACCACATTACTCAAACGACTATAAATATTATAATAGTTTTTTTTATTTCGAAATAGAAAAAAAATAAGCTCAAACGGAAAAAGGAGGTTCCTACAATTTTATTTAAGTCTCCCTCTATTTCCAGAGTGGAGAGGCTTGTTTTTTGTCTAGGAAGGATTTTTTCCTACAACAAAATATCCACTTGAACTGAACATTATTTTAAAAAACTCGTGAACACACACACCACAAAACAGTCCCAAAATTCATTTACATGAAAATGAGGGTTGGTTAAAAAAACAAACTTTTTTGAGATCACAGGGGAAACAAGGTATTGTGTCAGATCGTCGTATATTTTTTTACTGATGCCATCAAGGATGTCGACCGTGTCACACAAATTTCTGTTTTCTTTCGCTCAAGTCCCAGCCCACATTTCACATGCCATATGTCCCAAACACAAACCTCAACTTTTTTTCCGGTACTTGCATATATGCTTGTGATAGTTTTATTTTGGGACTAAAGAGGAAATTGCATGACGTAACTAATTTGACGCAAAACACACACCGTTGGTCACCAACATTAGAGTTTTTGCTGATCAATAAAAAAAATTATTGTGTGTATTGGAGTAGCTGGAATTAATGACTTTTTTTGTTTGTGAAGTGTGACACACGAACCTTTTATCAGGATAGGAGCTATTTGCTGTTGATTAATCGGAGCGGAGAGACATTCCATGATAAATTGAGTGTTGGTTTCTGGGTAGTTGACCTCTCTCTCCGTAAATAAATGTTGGAGAGCCCCAAAAAAATCTAATTAAACATGTCAAAATCAATGTCAACAAAACTGTCCACATGAAAACCCACACTTATATCGTTTGATTTATGTGGTTATTTGCGCTAACTTCAAATATTTTAATTTACATACCAAAACCTTAATTTCGGATGGGTCATCCGTACGTTTTTTACAGTTAACCCGTAAAAGTAAAATTTGAACATATGTGCGAACAAAAAAAAGAAGATAATGCTTCGAAGTAACAGAAGACGAAACTAGAACATGTCAACCTTTTGTTGACTGAAATGGTTACACCGAATCCTTTTCACAGTTTGCTTTCTTTAATGGGTTCATACATGTTACAAGTTTGTGTACCAGTGACCTCCTGAATATTTTTTGTCCAACTGACCAGAAGATACATAATTTTTTTTGCCTGTGACTCCTCTTTTTTGATTAACCTTGGCTCTAAAACGGTGCATCAATTCAGTTAGGAATAATTTCATTTTTGTAGATGACTCAAAGTCAAGATGATATCACCAGTGGCCCGCTTTTTTTCATGGTGAGATGATAAAAAAATATCTACCTTTCAACAGGAATATATTTCCCTTGTGCAAAAAGATTCAGTTTTTTTTGTTCTCTCTCTCCTGTCGACTCCAATGAAAGATGAGTAATCACCGTCAAAAGAGCAAAAAGTCAAGTCAGCAGGAATGAAAAGACACTGCATTCAATCCACCGTGAAAGGATGCACACATAAAAAAGCTGTCGAGTACAAAATTGCTGCAAAAAAGATTGAATTCTCTTTTTTATTCACTCTTTTTATTGACCAAAAGCTAAATGGAAAGCTTAGGTATGTAGCTTTACATAACAAAGATACTTCATCAACAAAAATTTTTTATAGAGCAGTAAACCACGGCATTTAACTCTCTGAACAATATTCATCCTCTCCACTTTTATGCAAGTGTGTGCGTGTGTGCATTCAACAGCTATCTATCTAAACAATATGGTCATAAAACGAGTAAATCCCAATTATTGCCATCTTTCCTTCTGCCTATAATCCATTCTCCGACCTTTCCTTTAAAAAAGAGTCATGTCTCAAAATAATAATAGCTCAAGATAGCAATAATAACTAGTCATCTTTTTACATAAAAATATATGGATGCGCACACTTTAAAACAAATATATCATCCAAAAAAAATCATGCATGACATTGGAAACCTGGTGGTTTGGTTTGAAAAAATGTTTTCCTATTAATCTCCACGTTTCATTATATCCATTAAACACAGCTAATAAAAACCCCCCAAAAAATTATAGCTACTCACGTTAGGATTAAACGGATTTTTCAGCGAAACAAAAGTTTCTTTAAAAGCATTGTTTTACGAAACGATTACATAAGTTTTATGACGCTTTTTAAAACTCGAGAGAGAGAGAGAGAGAGAGATTTCGTTTGAAAAAAGAACTAAAATGAGCCGGGTTATTTTATGTGCGAAAAAAAAACAAGAAAGTGGAAATGTGTGAATTCTCGTGTTCCTCAACATGTTTTGGCACTCTCGGGAAAAAATGTTTGGCTTTAAAAACACTTTTGTAGTTTTTGGATCGGCACAAGCTCTCTAATCATCCAGACAATGGAGGATTTTTATAGAAATTGTACCTGTGCAAAAAATATCATAATCATGCATGACATTGGAAACCTGGTGGTTTGGTTTGAAAAAATGTTTTCCTATTAATCTCCACGTTTCATTATATCCATTAAACACAGCTAATAAAAAACCCCCAAAAAAATTATAGCTACTCACGTTAGGATTAAACGGATATTTTTTTCTTCAGCGAAACAAAAGTTTCTTTAAAAGCATTGTTTTACGAAACGATTACATAAGTTTTATGACGCTTTTTAAAACTCGGGAGAGAGAGATTTTCGTTTGAAAGAAGAACTAAAATGAGCCGTGTTATTTTATGTGCGAAAAAAACAAGAAAGTGGGAATGTGTGAATTCTCGTGTTCCTCAACATGTTTTGGCACTCTCGGAAAAAAAATGTTTGGCTTTAAAAAAACTTTTGTAGTTTTTGGATCGGCACAAGCTCTCTAATCATCCAGAATATATGTATGTGTGTACGTATGTATATTTTTTGAAACACGACAAAAACACAGATAACAATGGAGGATTTTTATAGAAATTGTACCTGTGCAAAAAATATCCTTAACTTATCTCCACTTTAATTCGTGGATCATGCAAGGCAGAATTGTATACTTTTGCTAAATGGAATAAATGCAAGCATAATACACACTTCGGTATTTTTTTCACAGATACGTGAAGATGACTATGATAAGTGTGTATGAGTGGAGTGTGTAGTATGATTAAATGAAGAAAGGTGAAAAAAGACAATGCATCTTCTTCCTTTTCACCAGCCTTTTTTGCTCTTCTCAACACTTAACTACCCACATTGAATAATTTGCTGAACTCTGACCTCACTTTTTTTTGCTTCGAGTTGATTTATGAACCATCTGTTAAAACCCATTATTCCTTCCACTTTAATTCAACCTTCTCTCTTGAGAGAGAGAGAGAGTCCACCTCAAGTCAAGAAGAAAGAAACGTGCTACAAAAAAAAGATGCAACTCTTTTCTTCTCGCAAGAAACTTCTCCACCTTTTTTCTTATGATCCACTTGATATTTGTAGAAAAAAAGGAGAATCTTCATATATCATAGATAATACCACTTTGGCTCCTGCTCCATTATATTATCATCGTCAGTTTTATAGATAATTTTCCACCCAAAAAATAGAAGATACTAAGCTCATGCATCAACTTTATGCGAGTTTAAGAACTTATACCTCACACGTATCCCTGATTAAATACTACGCTATTTGGTGAANATCAACTTTATGCGAGTTTAAGAACTTATACCTCACACGTATCCCTGATTAAATACTACGCTATTTGGTGAACTTCATTTTGTTGCCATTTTCTTTCTTTTTTTGCTTGCATGAGCGAGTAAACAAATGATAAATGGCTTGGACCATTTTTATCTCCTTGATTTTCTCCTTCTCTCCGAGCAAAAATTATTGGCCCGTTGTGAGATATGAATTAGGCATAAGAATGATGCAGTGTGTTATTAAAGATGCACACGAGATCAATATTTAGTAAAATGGTGAATTTGTTTGATTCCTTTTCTATGTTTATCTTCCATGAAACATAATAAGCACTATACTACAGATTTCCTCACAGAAAAATCTGTTTTTTTTGGCAAACAAAATTTTAAAAGAGCCAAACTCACCACGTCTATAATTATTCAGTTCTTCTGTCACTCAAAATGACTTATTAACAGACGAAATCTAATAAAAGTTTGTTGACGAAGTTCCTACGGAAAAACCATTCGACGTATTCATGTACCATAATTTTATAGAACATGCTTTTTGATTTTTTAAATTAAGACATATTAATTTGTTGAGGAATGTTTGTAGTTTTAGTGCGAATATTTTCCTTCTGCTATTCTGACGGAGTATAGAGGAGATTCCCTTGTCTCAATTTGCCCCGATGTCCAAATTTCCTACCTGCTTAATATTCCAGCAACGTGTGTAGTGTTGAACTACACCACAAATGCATGAGCTGTTGTTGTTCCCTTTAAAGATTTAAGTACACATAAAATTATTGTAGTTTCTGAGAAGATTGGTGCAACCACCATTCTTTCTCCCAGAAAATTACTCTCCGCAATTTACAATCCAGAAAATGGTGAATTTGTTTGATTCCTTTTCTATGTTTATCTTCCATGAAACATAATAAGCACTATACTACAGATTTCCTCACAGAAAAATCTGCTTTTTTTGGCAAACAAAATTTTAAAAGAGCCAAACTCACCACGTCTATAATTACTCAGTTCTTCTGTCACTCAAAATGACATATTAACAGACGAAATCTAATAAAAATTTGTTGACTCAAATGAGTTGACGAAGTTCCTACGGAAAAACCATTCGACGTATTCATGTACCATAATTTTGTAGAACATGCTTTTTGATTTTTTAAATTAAAACATATTAATTTGTTGAGGAATGTTTGTAGTTTTAGTGCGAATAGTTTCCTTCAGTTATCATGACGGAGTATAGAGGAGATTCTCTTGTCTCGATTTGCCCCGATGTCGAAATTTCCTTCCTACTTAATATTCCAGCAACGTGTGTAGTGTTGAACTACACCACAAATGCATGAGCTGTTGTTGTTCCCTTTAAAGATTTAAGTACACAAAAAATTATTGTAGTTTCTGAGAAGATTGGTGCAACCACCATTCTTTCTCCCAGAAAATTACTCTCCGCAATTTACAATCCAGTCGGAGAAAATGATCATCCTGTCATTATTTGCATCTTTTGGTTAAGAAAACTCCAGCTTCCACTCTCCACTTCGTTTTTCATTCACTCTTCTTCTCCGTGGACACCATCATCAGCATTTGTGTCTCGAACCTAATCCTCCGTCAAGAAAAAATAACGCCATATATGAACATATCTAACCATATTCAAGTCTTGTTTTAAAAAAGTCTGGTGAAACATATAAATGAGCTAAGTAACGGCAATTTTCAGATCCAAAATCACATTTCCTCTTCTTCACACTCTCCCAAAATTGAAACAAGTCTCACGTCCTCAAAATTTATCCTAAATTACTTAACCTAACAAGATTACAGACGGACAAACAAACACGAAAAAAATTGTACCGTGATGAATACTTACAAATAACATTTACAAGCTTATTCTCGGAAAGGATAGAACAACCAATTCTTCCCTCACACTTTTTTCAACAAAACATTTCCAACATTTACCAGCTCGAATTTATTTGTGTCCATTTTCTTCCCTCCAGAAAAAAAATCCAATAAAACTGAATAAAAACTACGGACACTCTCTTGTGAGAAGACTAATAATGACATCCTTGATGTTCCAAGTACATTTATTACCAAAATTGAAACAAGTCTCACGTCCTCAAAATTTATCCTAAATTACTTAACCTAACAAGATTACAGACGGACAAATAAACACGAAAAAAATTGTACCGTGATGAATACTTACAAATAACATTTACAAGCTTATTCTCGGAAAGGATAGAACAACCAATTCTTCCCTCACACTTATTTTGTGTCCCCCACAAAACATTTTCAACATTTACCAGCTCGAATTTATTTGTGTCCATTTTCTTCCCTCCTGAAAAAAAATCCAATAAAACTGAATAAAAACTACGGACACTCTCTTGTGAGAAGACTAATAATGACATCCTTGATGTTCCAAGTACATTTATTGTTGTTTAAAGAGTTGTAGGTACAATTTTGGAAAAAGCGTATCTGGAAAAGCTATCTTTTCTACAAAAAGAGACTCAATTCCTCCAACAACACCCATTGTTACAATATTTAAGCTTTGCTACAAGATATTCTAATTATCATCTGCTACCTCCTCTACGTTTTCGTTCAATTAGGAAAGGGCAATTTGTCTAATAAGGGACAGCCCTGATTCAAATGATCCGAGAAACAAAAAAACACTGGAGAATATGCACACACGTGTTGAATATACTTTCCTATTTTATATAAATCCAAATCCGATTTCTATCAGATAAATATGCGATGATGACTTGTTGTTGGAGGTAATAATACATCTGGAATGATACAACTTAAAAGAAAACGCTAATAGTATCAATATCAGATACATGGCTTCCTGATTATTTTCTTCGGGGTTTTAACCCTTCCCCCAAAAAATCTGATATTCCCCTCCAATCAGTAGTTCAAATCGACTAATGAATTACATACATATTACAGCTGTGTTTTTTCTTCTTCTCTGAAGACAAAAAAATATATATGCAATGATAAGAAAAAATACAGGGCAATTCATTTGTGTCTTGTTGAATGTGTAATCACGATAACAAGTTGTGTCTTCAGTAATTGAGCAATCTGTTACAACTTACAAACCTTCAGTCCAATTCAATCCAGCATTTCAAAATGAAGGTCAGGAATAAAGGAAAAAAACACGATTTATCTTGAATGAAAAAAAATGCATTCAAGTTTTTTGTGTACAAAAAAATCTTGGAATATTCATACGAATAGAATTAAAATATATATCTCCAATTGATGCACACATTTATAATAGAATATACAATATATTTTGTTTGGATAGGTGCATGCATGTCCTCACCAAAGAAAAAAAACAGATGTCTATTATAGACTTTTAGATTTTTCTGAAGTGATAACCTTCCACCAACACGACACACACATCACATCAGTCTCTTCTAATCAGACAACAGATGGACGTCCTATTGAGAAAATGAGGAACAAAAACAACGCCGGATGCATCTATAGTCCCATTGTTTTACACTTGTGGACACAGGAGGTTATCCAGGAGAGTTGTGGAGCGTGTAATCCCATTTACAAAATTACTGAGTAGACCATCATAGCCTAAAAAACTTTTTTTTTCATATCAAAGTGGGTAATTTTCTCCAGCACTACATATCTCCGATAAAGTTGATTGGAGTAGTCTCGCAGTTATTTAAACTTTTATTACATGACACCCTTGTTCTCAATGGATATATATTTTTTATTTCTGTACACGCTCCACACGGAAAAAGAATTGGTTTAGGAGAGAGCAGAGAGCATACCTATTATCTCGTTAGTAAAGCAGCGTGAAGCTACACCATTCAGACTCGTCAGAAAAAAAGAAAAGAAGTGACAAATGTCAGCCGGTAACTCCATTATAACCTGTCCACATGGCACATGAGAAAAAAAGTAGGTAGGTTATTTTATTAGACACATTTTTTTCAGAGATGAGACAATAACAGGAGAAGAGAGAAAAAAGATACAAGTAAGGAAAACACTGATAACGTCAGTCAACGGTAGCAACATGAAAGGACAGAAACAAGGAAGGAGTAAATAATATAGTGACCGCAGAATGTGAGCTCACTTAATGTAAAGTGTACCTCCAAAAAACAATAATTCTAACAAGAATAGAGCATGCACCAGAAAAAATATATGGAATGTTGACTTCTTTTCGTCTCCCTTTTTGCTACCACCTTTGTTTATTTTTTGTTACATTTAAAACAAAAATGGTTGAGTTGAAACCTTGACTCATCCTGTCAGCCGGGTTTTGGTTTTGGTGGTGCACTTCATCATTTCAACTCATATCCAAAATAATACCTACAAGGATATAATATTTTTTGTGTGCGTGTGTGACAATTTTGAAGCGCAATTAGTAGTCTTTACCTGTACCGTCTTGCATCACAACAGATAAGCTTACAAGGCAGCTCTGAGAAGAGAAGGGAATGGAAAAATGAAGTGAAGCCAAAGTACTCAACTCTGCTTTATTTTTGTGACTTCTCTTTTTTTAAATAAAAAATCAAAACAAGAGCAAATGAATTCACGTCACACACACTCAAAAAAAGCAGTGCTTTTCCTCCTTTAAAATGTGTTTAGAATGGAGATTCAAAAAATGTTGTCTATTTGAATGCAGTTTCAGCATTTCCTCAGCACTCCACTCAATAGAAAGGTTGCGTTTTTTTCTGGTGAATGAAAGAAGCGTGGAGGAATTACGTGATGACGACTCTGGAATATGCGTTAAGAATGCATTTTATAGGGATCTTTCCCAGAAGAGCGCGAATGGTGCGATGCGAAGCTGAGCAGACTGACAAATTCGTTGTGTGCATAATAAATAAAATAGGCACAAAGGGGGAGCACAAAATTTATGTAAATTTCAATAAAAACCACCTCATTCCATTTTATTACTTTGAAATGTAACTAATGCATTTTACAAGAGGACGATCCAAAGGAAGAGTGAATGGAATGGGTATATTTTTGGTTTGGATGATGTTGAGCGAGAATGCACATTTTGTCGACACTTAATCAAAATGAACCCCTTAATTTGTGCCGACCAGGCAGATCCAAAGAAAATACCCTTTCATGCCGACATGTACACTCACACTTCGAATGAAATGAGAGGAGAGCCGGAAAAAATGTATTATTTTATACTGTGTATCTTTTATTTCTTCTCTTCTGTGAGGAGGACAAGCCTCATGCGGAGCTCAATTTTCTGGAGAAATAAAAAAAATGACAAGAACACGAGGACGTGATTTTTTTGGAGAGGACTAAGAACACTCACACAAAACTGAACCATAAAAATCCTCGCGGTTCACTCGAAATGAGCAGGCGGCATCAATCCTAATTAAAGACAGCTTTTCTTAGAATTAATCGCCACCATTTTTCTGATAGTGTAAATATTTAGCCAGCAAGTTAAAAAAAAGGGTGTTGTGCGCTCAGAAATAAAATTTGTAGTGTGTATTTATAAAAGGTTGATCAAGAGAGAAAAAAGCGTACTGTTATTTTCTCATTATTGTATTTTTTCTAAACAAGGTTTACACACAAGAGAAAAAAGGCTGTCGTACACATTTATTCAATCAAAGGAGAAACATGCCGCAATTGGAGTGCACAATAGGTTTTCATAATTTCAACGAGAAACTTGAGGACATCCACATGCATCAATTGGTTGTAATTTTCTCCTTTTTTCATTGTTCGTTCTGTCTTCTCTCATTTTGCTGGATTTGCAGATGCTTGATATGAACCTCTCAAAATTTACCTTGTTAAATTTGATAAATTTTCAAGTCTGCGACGTGCAAGTTTGCTACACACGGCTAGGTTGCTGTTGTGACATGGATTCATACGAACCTTAATCTTTTCTACGGCACTTACTTAAACCGATTTGCTCTACCGGCATTTCAATCCAGAATAAACTTTTTGAAAGGACACTCGAAGTAAATAAAAAGAGGAACAAGAATGAACCCATTGACTGAGCTTTAAGTGGTGTATGTACATAATGAAAAATGAAAATGATACAGCCTGAGTCCTACTTTGCAGAAAAGAAGCAATTTACGGGTACACAAGATAATTATGGGTGCATTACCATCATAAAAAATCTGTGAAAAAATGAGAGAGAGAAAAAAAAGGAAAGAAGAGTATGTCACCTGGCCTGGTTGAAAGATGATAACCCTTCTTTAGTTCATCATCTGTAATAAAAAACGGTCGTCTTCCTTCATTACGACTTGGATGCAATTTAAGTGGAGGAGCAATTGCCTCACATGTGACATTCAGTGATTGCAATAACGATGATGCTGAAACTTTGAAACTTGTGCACTGGGATGCATTACTGAGTTACAAACCATGCAACACTCAACATCTTCTATGTACCAACGCATTTCAATATCACCAGAGAAATAAAAAACGTCGTCAAACTTTGCAATTGGTGAGAGAGCAAAATTAACCCAAAATTGACCTAAAACTATCGTTATTAGTAGAAAACCAGCTTCCGTCGTACTTCTACCTCTAAAGTATGTGGGATATTCCCCCTCTGAATTATGGACGCAAGCTTTTTCATTATGAGAAATCCATAGTTCAGATTAAATTCAATTGTGTCACGGTATTCAATATTTTTTGGGGATGTAACAAGAAGCACACCTTAAAATGCTCCTGCAGATTTTAATCAATTAATTATGAAGACATTAATTAAGAGCAAAGAGATTCACAACCTCTCCCATTTGACAAATTGTCAAGAAAAGAAAACTGGAAAGATAATCCAACGAATAAATCCAACATCTGTCTTCACGCACATGTAGTAATCGACCATTCTCAGAGATACGGAACGACAAAAAACTAATATATCATTTAGAGAAGAGTAAACACAGCGCCAATTAAAACTGGACATCCATTTTTTCCTTAGCCTTCATGTCCATTCGCGTAAGTTAATTGATTACTCCTTTTCTTCTGCTCAACTTACAAACTACTTCACTTTGTAATACAAACAACATAACAGCGGAGCATTTTTCGCAATCGGTTTGATCAGCAGGAAAGTTTTTCTTGTTGTGTTACACATTCTCTCAACAGAACAAGAAGGAAAAAAAGTAAGGAAAACTCATGCTGTCTCCCAACAAGAAGATTTTTTTCCTCAAGTATGTGTGTGCACACATAAAAGACAACAAAAGGACCCAGACATTCATGATGAATTGCTGTTAGTCTCTTGCACACATATTTATTTATTGCTCAATTATTTGCGACCTCTCGAGTGTTTCATCATCCTGATGAAGAGCAGCGTCATTCTTATTATTCTCACATATGACCAGTATTAAACCCAACGATGTGGAAATAACTTCTTGATTTTAGTTGGAGATGGTGTCCGTCATTCCGGCAAAGGAAGAAATTGCTTTTGGAAAACCATCAGCTTGAATCTTTTACTAAATTAATTGACACGAAAAATATTTTTTGATTATAATGTCAAGCAATTTTCAATTTGTTTACAGAAAATCATAAGACTCTGGCGTTATGAACTATATTTTAGAGTTTGGTCTTTCCAGAAGTCAGAAGGAGATACCTTCACCTTAAGCTTTTGTAAAGTTCAATAATTGAAGCTGAAATATTTT
>JAHZNF010001923.1:0-20907 GCA_027744215.1 Troglopedetes dispersus
GCTACAATTCTGACATGTCTGTGCAGATAACTGACCATCATGCAAGCTTTGTTTTGTTAGGGCTGGTAACAGAATAACATTTTCTCTGATGAAGAATTCCTGAATAGAAATGCAATCCAATTGTTGTTACATTTCTGTAGTTATTCTAGAGTCGATTTTCATGAACAAAAAAAGTGGACACGACAGCAGAAAAAATCATAAGTGGGATATCCATTCAATTTTTTTGCTCAAACTAATGAAACAACCCAGTCCTTAGTTCCCTTTATATTGAAGTATCCATCCAGTTTTTTGGTGAGTCATTTTCCAGTCCGGTTTCGTGATCAACGAGTTGCATACATGAATAGAGAATTAGTGAATTCATTTCACACACACAAAACTTCACAGTTAGCGATTTTTTCTCATTTTCTCCAATTCACAAAAAAATGGTCACTACACTCTCTTTCTCCACACACACATTTACATTGTGTGTCCAGAAAGGGCTTTTTTGCTCCATAGTTCCATTCAATATTCTGTTCAAATTTTCATTCCACACGAAACTTGCCATTTCAGCATTTTTTTCTGCATTATTATTTTTAAGTCTTATCCTCTCCAAGTCCGAGCTTTTCCTCTCGATTTTTTTTGTGTGAACCATATTGCAAAAATATGTGTATACATATTATATTGCGCAACACACCCTGTCCGGATTTTTCTTCCTTTCCCTCTTCTCTCTCGTTATCGATAATGACGGCAATTTTAATATTATTTTTTGATCCGCTCTGTCCGGAATACTAATTGAATAGGAAACTACTCTCCTGGAATGGAAAAGTAGGAGAGAACTGCTCCACCAAATGCTCCAATACATTGGCAAACTTAATTCCCTGCAAAAAACCATTTTGCGCTCCATCCAAATGAGAATTTTTTTTCTACCTGAAATTCCTATTTTGCAAATTAGTTGGTTGACTGGCTCAAAAAAATATAAGAACTCTGGAGGGAGATCTCACATGACACAACTTTCTATAATGAACATGTTATTGGAGCGTGTGTTCATTTTTTAAGTGGAAATAATCCCTATACTTTTGTTCACTTAATAATTTTTTTTTGGTGCGAAAGGAAAAAAAATTGTTTCACATTTTTTTTCCTTTCTTGGAAAGAAATAACTAAAGTAGATACTCGCACACACTTTGCACATCCAACCTGCTCTCCCACTAATCCATTAAAATTTGTTCCAGTCTGAGTGCGTGCATATTTACGCATCATGGGAAATACGTGCCGTGTGCTGCTGTTGTTGGTGTGTGTTGTTGTGCTCTCTCTCTCTCATTTTTCCATAAATAATACACACACAGTAATTGACAGGTGCAGCCGGTGGAAGCGAAGGGGAATGTAAAACTTGAGCAAGAAAATAAATGCTGAAGCCAAAAAGAGACTAGATATATAATACAGACAGGAAAAGGATAATTTAATTAGTTTGGTTGATACTCGCAGGAAAAATTGAAGCTTAGTGTTTTTTTATTTTGTGAGTGACAAGAAAGGGATTGAGTATAGTCCGCTCATATTGTAAATACGCATTAATACTTGGTGATTATTTTAGCAAGGAAATTTCAGATTCGCATTCATTGAAAATTTATGAAAGTAATAATACCCCTTTTACCTTTTGCACCTAAAATTGCGGCGAAAATAATGGAATCCTTTATAGTGAAGCAGCAACATGATAAGCCTTTCCTGCTAAGCTCCCCCGCGAAAAAAAAACACACGCGTCTGTGCTTCAATGTATACATTTTTTCAAAGAAAAAAATCTGCAATGCAAATAAGTGTACACCTCTCAAAACTTTTTACACTTATCAAACAACGTGCGTAAGCTTCCGGAAAGAGAGGTGGAGGAGGCAAGAGAGAAAAGGTATGCAAAACTCCGTTTTTGCATACGCATAAAATATTTGTGGAGGTAGACAAAAGCGGAAAGACACACAAAACCAAAAAGAACTGGATTTTGGAAAGAGCAATAAAAACAAATTTTGGTCATATGTATGTGTGTGTGTCTCGTTCTTCTTTTGGCATTTATATTGTGTGCTCACACATATCTCAATCAACCAGACTCATCACACAGACAAGACCAAACACAAACGGGAAACCAGGTTATTTTACTTTTCAGGTTTGTTCCAAAAAACGAAAATGTTTATACAAAGCGTAATAATAATATGAAAACGCACACACACACTCATGCTGGATACCTATACTGTTCGCAAACGCATATCTTTTCTCCTGGGTTCATAAGTACATCATATATTGGTACATTTTGAGTATAAAGTTTTGAGTATACACACTTGTCACACCAACTTTTGTCGCCATGCTCGTCAACCGCGAGAGAAGCGACAGAAGGGAGACATTGCAATGCACTCACGTGAAATTGGCATAAGTCCCACATTTCGCGTTTTCCGCCTGCCTCCAATCTCTCTCCAGTGTTTTTTTTTACCAGAATTATTTTTTTCTCTCTCTGCCCGCATATGAAATTAAACCCTTGGAGCTAGTAGGAAATGTGTACACAATTCTGGTTTTCTCTTTTTTTCTGTCTCTCATTCACAGAATGAGCCAGTTGTAAAATTTGGTGTGTAGCAAGTCTGCAAAAAACACACATTCACGCTTCCACATTTATTTTTTTGCCCAGTGTAACAGTAATGGTGGTGGTGGTAGGGCCAAAGCCACAGAGTTTTAACCAAAAGTCATGAAGATGACGGGGATTAGAGTAAAATGCATCTGATGGTGATGCCACGTCGCTCTAGCTTTGCTTGCTCCACTCTCTCTCTCCAATATATTTTTTTTCGTGGTGTCATCCAGAAAAAAAACCTTGCCTCCAAAAAAATATATCCTTTTTCTCTTGGTTTTCTCCTTAAAAAACATTTGTTTGGAGGCTGAAGCTTGTGACATGGTGTCTCTCGCTTGCCACACTACGGCACCTTCTCTTTCTCTTGAATAAATATACGTTTTTTTAGTCTCATCTCCTTTTCATTCATTCACTCATGTCCCATCTCTCTCTCTCTCTTTTCAGCGATAACCAAGAAATAACAAAAAATATAAGCTTTTTCATGTGTGCAGATTTTTTTCCTCTGCGGACTTGTTGTAAAAATGTGGATGAAAATAGGCTTTTATTATTCAAAACATGGGAGGAGAGACACAGGTGACTCGAGAAAAAATTACCCGAGTATACCCCCAGAATACACAATTTTCTCCCAAAGCTTAGTAGTAGTAGGGAAAGAGATGGAGATCGAGAAAAAAAGTACGTGTGAGAAATAAAAAAAGAAATGTTGGATGCGCTCTGGAAAAAAATAACATGATACATAGTACTAGAAAAAATAACATGAAGGTTTCGTATTAATAATGGCTCTGATGTAGCAAAAAAAAGAAAAACGCGACTAACTAAATAAAACCACACGGTGCAATGCAAGAGAGCATACAGAAAGGAACACAAAAATGGAAATGAGCGAGAAAATGGTTAAACACTCCGGAGATCTCCTCTCAGATCCGGCAAGAAAAAAAGCAGAGTCTTCTCCCATTTCCAAAATATATATACATATATAGCAAACCCTACATACCTCCACTCCATCAAGAATTTTGTGTTCACACACACACACAAGTAAACCAAGTGTATCTACTTTTTTAAAAGAGTTTTTCCACCTTATTTTTCTATTTTTTTGGACAGGATGAGGAGACAGATACGGGGAAATTCAATTACACATTTTTTTTCTCTCACACTTTTTTCATATGTTAAGTAATATTATGGAAGATATATGTTACATTAGACTCACTCATTCTCACTCATATTTCTCGCATCATGTTTTTTTCCTTTTTTTTCCCTGCAGCTGATTGTGTGAGTAAAAAGAATGGAAAAAATAGGAGCAACGTGAGTGAAAGTATATACAAAAATAATGATACATTGTAATATATGCTTTCGCGTGTGTGTGCACAAATAGTGGTGGTTGCAGTAGACGGTAGAGTTTCTACCTTTTTTTAGAGAAGTCAGAGGAAAAAATAAGAAGAGAAATAATTTTTTGTTCAACTCTGAGTCGGGTATTAGACGAGGTTGATAAATGTTCACTCGGGGACTTTGGTTGTGGCCTCCGTCGCTCTTCTTCTCCTTCTTCTTATTTTCCCCAACTTTGATATTATATATTTTAGTTTGGATGGAACATCTGAGAGAAAATCTTTAAGTGAAAAAAAAGAAGGAAGAGGGAGAAGATTGCAAGACAGGTTCTTCTTCTCTGTGAAGCTTGAGTGTGCGTGTGTGTGCGTTTTTCGGAGGAGGAAGGAAGAAAATTGCTTGCTCCAAAAAAAAATTTCACTCCACCAAAAAGAAAGATCCTTCGTCTGGCTTGTCTTGTCTGTCTTGTGTGGAAGGTTTTTTTATACGGCCATTATGATTATGTCAGGGTTGGATCTTGTGGATGATGATAAATACAGATGTGAGTGGAGATGATAATTTTTCAGTTTCTCAAAAAAAATATAATGGTGAAATGGTACACTTCCATTCTTTCTTTTCCCAGTCGCTCATAATCTGACGGTTACATTGCACCGAAATATTTTATTTATGTGTTTTTAACATCCCAGGAAAAACACTCAATTGTTAATCTTCCACTCATTTTATTACGAGTTGACAACAGAGGAAGGGAGGCTCCCACTAATATTCTTGAAACCAGAGGCTTGCATTCAGAGATCTGTGAAGAAGGAAGGAAGGAAGTGGATTGAGAAAAAAAATATTGTATAATGCATCTTTTATCATCGTCAAGGGCTTTCATAAATGTGTACATTATATTTGTTTGGTCACAGAGGCTTATAATTTGGCAGAAAGTTGATTGCTCGAGGAATTATCACATCATAGAGGAGACCCACCCAGCCAAACAATATTATCAATATAATATTATGTATGAGTGTGTGCAACACTTCCCATTAATCTTCAACCATTCCGTTCTATTGGGCAATCTAGGAAGAGAAGAGGGAGCACCATTCTAAATGAGTGTGACATGTTATTATTTTTTGTGGCATTTGTGATTCAATAATATCCGTCCATATATTTTTCCCCAAAAAATTCCATGCATAGTTATCAAAGAAGAAAAAAATCATGGAGCATGCCTGACTCCATAATGCTCGTTTAGTTACACATCATCTTTTTTTTCTCGCTAAAGTGGTTCACTCTGTCTGATCATCATCAGTCGTGATCGCTTCATCCTTGATCACTGAATCCTTCCTGAGCATTTCCATTTTTTTTCTCTCTCTCCACTCAGATCCCAAAAACTTATTTCGGAGCAATTGAGTCAATCTCTTTCAGGAAAAAAAATCGCTCTTGTAAATGAGATGTGAGCAAACAAATAAATGCGCAATGAGGGAAAATGTAAACGTAAATTGATAAGATGAGAAATCCTCTAAGCTCTCCGTCTCCTCCAAAAAAAATGTATTATGTATTTTCCTCACTCACTCACACACACAGAAATTTTTTTTTCCATTTTCCCCAATCAAGTTCCCTTGAAGTTCTTGCATTTCATTTAATCTCTTTCAGGAAAAAAAATCGCTCTTGTAAATGAGATGTGAGCAAACAAATAAATGCGCAATGAGGGAAAATGTAAACGTGAATTGATAAGATGAGAAATCCTCTAAGCTCTCAGTCTCCTCCAAAAAAATGTATTATGTATGTTCCTCACTCACTCACACACACAGAAAAAAAATTGTTTCCATTTTCCCCAATCAAGTTCCCTTGAAGTTCTTGCATTTCATTTTTGGACACAATGAAATGCAATAAATAAGACTTCTTTTCTCATTTGAGAGGAATGGTAAACACTCCTGAGAAATGAGTGTGTGTATGGATTGATTCACAGAGGAGGACTCTCCACTTCTCCAACTTATTTGCGCAAACACACACACACACACAACCCAAGCACATTTTTTTGCTTTCATCAATGTGTCTACCAAAAAAAGCGTACCCATTTCTGAAGAGCTCATTGCCTCAGCTGTGATGGCACTAATGCACATAGGATAACGGGAGAAGGAGGGCGACCCTGATGATCACGCTATATATTTATACACACACACATAAAGCTTCATCATTGATACAAAAAATGAAGAAGAGATGCAAGCAGTGTACCATTATAATATATATTTTTTGCTCTTGTTGCTTCCTCGCTCTACATGGGTCTCTCATAATACGTTATTAAATTACATAATATGAGGAGCAGCCGTAGCACCAGCAGTTTTTTTTTCCTCTCAATGTTTGTCCCCCTCAAAGCTATTTTCTTTTGCTGGGAAAATACGGTGGTAATAAAAGAGGGAAAAAGGAGAGCACTGTGTGGAGACGTTTGATACTCACCAGGACACACACAGCACACACAGAAATGCAATATATAACCAACTTGCTCCTAAAATTTTCCAAGGAGACCAGAAGAAAAAGCTGTGGTCGCACCAGTGGCATTACGGAGAAGCGATAACCACCAGAGCGACACTGGGGACGAGAGATACATACCTAAGAGCTTCTACTACTAATGTAACGTAACCCAACACGAAGCGACACAATTTTCCTAAATATATTTTAGGAGAAGTCTGCTGCTTATCTTTTGCTCAATATTCTCTAGATTTTTTTTTTGCGGATAGAATATGTATTCTACTGTGTTACGTGAACAAGGATACATATCGACGTCAAATGTATCATGCGGGAAGCGAAGATGATCGTAAAATGATCATCCTAATCGTATGCATCTATGATCTCTTTTAGTTGACACACACATACACATGCGAGAGCACCATCCATTTCGATCTTCTCCAGGAAATATTGTGTAATATTCTTGCGTTATGTTTTGAGAAACAAAAGTTATTCCACTTTGAGTTTGAGGTTATCCAGTCAGATGAGTGAAGCCATGAGGACAAAAGAGAAATGGGAAGTTTTTGGTCACAAAACTTTGTCCTCCTTGTCTGCTTTCCTGTTGTGTGTTGTTTTTCTCGTTCGAGGGTAACATTCTGTTCCATAAACTTTATTATTGCTTCTCTCCAGCAGCAGCAGTAGCACACAACATTTCAAGAAAATTTCACCTCAGCTTTTCTCCTGGAGACAGTAGTGCTCTGTTTTGGCGGACAGGAGTAGTTGCTCGTGACATCTGATAAGGATTCTGTGGTGCATGCATGACAAGCATGAAATATTTTCGGGAGAAGGAAACACAGCCATATAATATCCCTCCAAACTTTTTTTCCCTCCATAAAGTGGTGCATTTATAATGAACCTGGGCTGTTATTATTATTGCTCAAACTTCCAACAACTATGTTGTAACTACACCAAATCCTTCCCATTCTTCTCGAAAACTTGCTCGAAAAAAAGACAAAAATATGAATTGTGTCCCAGTCAAATGGAATTTGAGTGGTGGTGCGGTGGAAATGAACTCAGGAAAGAAAATTACCAAACAAGTTTCCCTTTCTCGGTGGGAGCTTTCACGGGAAAATTCCCAAAATAAGAATGGAGGTGGATGGAATAAAATGAACACAAAAAATATAATTTTTATGGAAGGTGACAAAGCCAACTTGTATATGAAAAATGAGACATTTTCCTAATGGATGCAAGAATGTGCGCATATATATCAGAAAAAATAAATATGGAGACACAAAAGACACACCAGGAGGTTATTTAAAAAAAAATTGGGGGAAATGTATTCATTTCACTTTATTTATGATTGTACAAATAAATAAGGTAAGGTGGAGCACTACAATAATATTGTTCAAAGTGTGTGTTTTGTTTAGTAATTTTTAATTTCAGGCTGCTCCCACTCTTTTACCATCTATCAAGAGAAAAAAAAGTGCATAAAATGCACCATTATTGGTGATAATAAAGCACACAATAAAAAGTGTATAAATTGAGCCATTATTATTATTTTTTCCTTTCACTTTTTTCTCTCGAAAAAATAAAAGAAAGACAAGGGAGAGAGAGAGAGAACCATAAATCATGAGTAAATCAGTCGCTCATTTTTTACGATTATACACACACACTTTTAGGTATCTTCATTACACTCAGCTAGGGTTCCTGAAAAGGCGAGTCTGTGGAAGTCATATATTTGTGGTGCAGATATTTATTTTTTTTTCAGAGTAAAAAAAATATTCCTTCAAAATGCACGAAAACACAAGTAAAGAAAAAGTTATGATATGCGCGCGTGTGTGTTCCGTGTTCCGACAAGGTCCAACTTTTTTTGGAGAGGAGTAGTGTTTAGTTGCAGAGCTAAAGTTGTAGTAGCAGTTGGTTTGGACAAGTAATAACGTCATCATCAGCAAATGCATTTTACTTCCAGGGGAGCAGTTTTTATTTCATGTGGATATAATAATGGTCGACCTCCTATCATATCACGAAGAAAAAAATGGTTATCTGCGTAAAACCATGTTAGTTTTCCTTATATAATGGCTTTTGATAGCTTTTTATTACACACACAAATGTGGATAAAAAAAAAGTACACATACACAAGCATGGGACAATGCAATGCAGTCAGTTTTCTGGAAACTGGTGCATTGTCTTCTGTGAAGGCACATTAAACTGGATCAGATGAATTTAATGCAGCGTAAAACCGACAATATGGGAGGTTTGCAATAAATGGCTCACTTTTACTTTTTTTAACAAGCTGACAAAAAATAATGGATGCTTTAAAGGGCAGTTTAGTCAGGCCTTGTCCGGGGAACGCTGACTTTATTTGGAGCAAAAGAGCTTTTGCTTGCCACACGTAACATAACAAAGTAGTAGTAGGAGAGGGATATTTAGGTACTCCCTGCCACTATTTTTTTTCTGGAGCAAAGTGGATCGAAGAGCTAAAAATGAGACAAGGCCAATTTCCCCATAAAACATGAATGCTCTCTATTCTGCGTCGTACTTTTGTTTTAAAAAATTGGTGGGCCTTTTCCATGTCTTTAAAAATGCATGACGGGCATCAGAGATGAAGAGGTTAATATTAATGCGGGAAATAAATTTTCGGGGGGAATTGATGAAAATTTTAAATGTCAACCTTTCCCTCTGTCACAGTATTTTTCGAGCTGGAGCTTGATGCCTTTTCAGCTGAACAGAAACAAAAAAAATTACTAAATACTCCTCATTTTCTCTTCCTTTTCTCGGATACACTGTTTAAAAGATAAATATGTTTCCGAGTATATCCTCGTCTTGACGTGGCTCAATCCCCCTCAGAAGCCTAGTTAAAATGCATGAATTTATAACTACTTACCCAAATGTACCTCTTTCAACCTTATCATAGAGTAATGATAAGAGCTGGTGTGTTTTCCCCTCTCTAATTTCTAATTCATGTTGGCAGCCCATTCTCTTGTCGTGGAGCATCAATAATACTTCACAGATAAATGGTGCAGGGGCTACCTTAATTTAATTAGCTTGTTTCATAATGGCTTCATCAGCACCACTCAATCCATTCCGTCTACGAGAAAAGGGAAGTCAAATGCTAGGAAAATTTTTATGAATGCTCAGTTCATCAAACTAAAATGGGACTGACTTGAATGCAGACTGTCTCCATTTTAGAGTTTAGCTGTCCTTTACCCATTGTCCCGTGTCATCAATACTGACATCATTAATGATAAATCACTTTTTAACACGAACTCTCATTTACCTTCGTGCGCACCCAACAAGAAAACATTAATGTTGGCTATCATCCTTTTAAGTAGTCGCAAGAGATAAAAGGATTCAATTATAATTACTCTTTTTCAATGTTTACTTTATTTCTCCTCCACATCAACATAATTACGTGTGCACAATACGCAACTAATGAAAATTACTCACACACATCATAAAAATAATCATTCAGCATTTTGGATTAAAATGTCAACTGGAAATGAGCCTATTTTTCCTCATTTCTTGAATTTTTTTTACAAAAAACACCACTTATGCTTTTGGCTGATAAGCCTCTGCATGAGCGTCTGAACTTATCTGTCATTAGCATTCTTGAGTTTCTCCAAAAAAAGTTGAGCAAGGCTCTCATCCAAAATGCATGGAAAATGGTAATCAAACTTCTCGAAAAACAACTTTATTTTTCTCCAAAAAAGCTTAATCAGAAAAGTATGCAATCAAAGAGCAACAGTGGCCCACGTGCCAAAGCAAAAAAAAATCTGACTGCTCCAGGAATGAAGGAGAAATAGAAGATTGAGAAATATGGGAAGTGGCAATGACTTGAGGAGGCAGAGCAAACATATCACTTCACGAAATAATTTTGTTTCTTGTTTCTCGAAAAAGAGAATAGAACAGAACTGTTTCGCCTGTTGCCAGTAGCACGCACCAAAAATGTTTCGCTCTCTCGTATTTTAGCCTGCTCTTGTGTAAACTTTGTTTTTCACAATATTTTTTGTAATAGTCTTTCCTTTTTTTATAAATAAAGCGTGTCTTCTGTATCACGTGGTGTGCGTCAATGAACCTTCAAAGAATATGAAAAACATAAAAAAGAGGAAGCAATTTTCCCGGGAAATAAGTTCAAAATTAACTTTGAAAAGTAGCTATCTTACGCAATCGAGTGTTTCCAAATCTGTTTCTGAATTTTTACAAAATAATGAACTCTCCAAAAAGTAATAGAAAATATTAAATCAAGGAAGGAGCAAATAAAATTGTACCAAAAGAGTAAAAAAAATATTCATTTATATAAAACGACAAGATAATGCATTGAGTTCATATTTTATTTCTCCGTTTGATTGTCTCACACAATCAAATTTTTTTATACCTCGAACTTAACTTTACGCACACAATAAATTCAGAGTGGGATGGAGAAAAAGTTTTTATATTTCTCACTGACTTTGAAACTTCAAACGTTCAATTGTTTTCAAGTTCCCGAATAGCAAAATTATTGTCTGGAAAAATAATCCACCATCTAAATTTTTTCCACTTAAAACTGAAGAAGGATTACAAGCAAATTGAAGCAAGTATAAGCTCAGATCTTTGTTCAGAAATAATAATTTTTTTTCTCTACTTCTTTCAATCACTTCGTTCACAGTCTCACACAATCCCACAATTTTTTGTTGCAGATGATCCTCTCCCATCCAAAAACTTTTTTTCTCACTTTCTGATGCCTTGTGGTAATATAAAAAAAATTTGTCGTGGGCACAAAAAATTATTTTCAGTTGCAAACACACTTAAGTGAAGGTGTCCTCTTATCATATCCAGAATTATAGTTTCTTTCATTTTTTTGTTGCGAAAAGTTCCACACAAAAAAATCCTGGAAGAGGAAAGTTTTTATCATCATCATCATCATCAGCCGCATCATATTGCCCCGTTCTGCCATCAACTTTTTTATTCCACCTGATAAGACGAGAGGTGAACCCAGAGAGTGAGCAGATGCATGATGATCTAAAATCCGCAAAAGTTCAAAGCCTCTTCTACTGAAACACACACACACACACAATATACATACATAAAATAAGACAGACAGCCAAGCAAAAGAGATCCTCTTCTTATCTTTCCTCCCGGAAAGAAGACTCGTCAAAAAAAAAGATATATTATTTTTTGGGATAAAGTTTTCCCGGAGAAGAAAAAAAGAATAAGAAGCTTCTTGCTCCTCTTTAAGCTTACACACAATGACAACGTGGCAAGAAAAAAAGTAAGTGTGTGAAGAACCACCGTTTCTCCAACTTCCACTACCTATGTATAATAAGAAAAAAACCCACGCACCTAGCAATGTTGTATGTACCCAGTTCACACACACACGCAGTTTTTTTTCTCCTGTACACTTATTGCATCATACTTACACCTTTTCCCCAAAAAACAACCAGGAATAAAACACAAGCCATAGTGGCTCTATATTTGTAGCAGCAGCAGCAGCAGCATGACATGGCCTGCTTTCCAATTTTCCTACTTACCAGAATTGAGGAAAAAAGTTTCAACCTTTTTTTTATCCTCCTCTGATATACTCATATATGGGGAATCTATACAACCTGCAGTGCTTAGAACATATTTATAAGGACACCAAAAAGAAAATATGGCACAAAATACTTTCTTTTAGGAAAAGTCTAGGTAAACGAAATTTATATAGCACACATGTGCGTCTTATTTTCTCATCCTTGTTGTGCCACTGTACACCAAAGTATGTAAGTAATGGTTTGGTTGGGTGGACAAAAGCCTAAATCTGACATCTCCCATTTTCCTCTCCTTTTTCTCCTTCCTCTGTGCCTCCTCCTTCTTCTTATTTTTCTTGCTCCGACGTATCTAAGTAGAGTTGCTAGCTGAAAACCAGGCCATTCCTCTTCTTTCTGTCGCGATATCGTAGATAAGAACATATATGTTTTTTCTAGGACCATCCCACACTCGCTCCAGATTAAATGGATATCAACATGAGCTTCAACCCACACATGAGAATATACTCCGATGATAACCAACTGAGCCTACCAAGCCAACCAAAGGAGACCACCAGGCAGGCTGGTCATGATGATGTGTATAATGTTTTTTTATTCGGGTAAAAAAAACAGTGGAAACACGGTACATTAAAAAACTTTCTTGTTTCGTTTTCTCCCACTCACTCTTCCTTTTTTTTCTTCACTTGGATAATCCTCCGAAAAAAAGGAAGAGCAAACTTTCAAGAGTCTATTTTTACCCCGACGAAAAAAAAACAAATGCAAAAAAGAATCCAGACAGATCCGTCATGTGTACATAATAAACCTGAGAAAAAAATATAATGTGTCCATGCTCCTATTTTTTCGACTCGGATACCCACAGAGTTTTGAAGTAAAAAGAAAGTTGTTGGGAGAAGAAGTGAACAAAAGAGGAGAAGAAGAGAAAAAATGCGGCGAAATAAGAAAGTTTTTCACAAGAGAGATACCGTGTTGATGGGAGAATTTGTAAGTGGTCTTTGTATTATCACCACCACTCCATACAATTTCTTTCTTCTTGCCTCACTCTTTCTCTCACTTTTTTTGTATATCTGAATATATATTTTTATTGTGGTGCAAAAAATATAGACTTTTATAAAGTGAGTGAGAGCTGGTTTGAATAAAGAAAGTATCTTCTTCCTTTCTCGAGTGAACACGAAGATTTCTTTCTTGAGAAAGATATGCTCGCTTTAGACAAGCTTCCTTAATACACAAGTTCGCCCGAAGGAAAACAAAATTCCTTTCTTGTGCATCCCATTCAGACGTTTTTCGTCAAATCCAGGTAAATAAACTTTGAGATAGGTTTTGGTTGGACAATGTGTACCACAACGTGACAACAAAAAATGGATAAGAAGTTCTCTCAGGTTATCATTTCTCTTCGAAGCCGACATTTTTAATAAACTTTGAGATAGGTTTTGGTTGGACAATGTGTACCACAACGTGACAACAAAAAATGGATAAGAAGTTCTCTCAGGTTATCATTTCTCTTCGAAACCGACGTTTTTGAATGCAGACAGACACATTGCTCGAGATATACATATTTAGTTTTGAGCCAATCTGCCACTCATGTTTTATCAATGATACTTATTAGGGCTACAAGCAGTACGTCTTTTGTTTTCCGTTGGATAGTAAAAAAAATATGGAACTCCAAAATAAAATCAGGGCCAATGTAAACTCTGCACACACAAAAAACAGTATCCATTCCTATTTTTTGCGTCTCAAATGAAATAAGGAAAAATATGCCACATCAAAAGAAAAATTTTCGACTCAAAAGATTTTCTCGAGAAAAAAAAGAAACCCTCTACTAATATAATAGGTTATCTGAGTCTTCTCTCTGTGATGTGTACAAAAGGGCTTGGAGTAATTCTCCGAAAAAAAATGTTTAAAAAGAGAAAGCTGATGTGAAACAAAAAATGGAGAATAGGAAAATTCAAATCCAATAGAAAGGTATTTTGTATGGATGACTAGTCACAGTACAAGAAAGACAGCAGGAGTCGTGGCATAGAAAAACCCAGAAAGGAATTTTTTTTTCGTGTGTGCATGAATAAAGCATATGTAATATTATTACGAGAAAGGTTGCCTTTTACGTGTTTGTTGGAACAAGGTTTAGACGAAACTGGTTTGCTCCATCTTATTACTTCTGAGTCAGTTGAAAGACGTCCTTCTTTACAAAAAAGGTTAAAAGGAGAAGAAAGTGTTCACCATATTTTATTTTAGAGGAACGGTGGTGATATATACATTTGTAGATTATCGAAATATGGAGGCACCTATACCTAAATATACATATAAATTTTTTGAGTAAAATGGGACCCTTTTCTTCTTTTTTGACCTTTCATATCCTCATTCCATTTTTCCGGTTCGATGATTTCCACCTCGTTTCTCTCCTTTTGAAATGGCACAATCTCATCACTTCCTGTCCCACATTCTTTAGCTCTATATCTTTTGAGACGGGGCACGGGAGGAGAGGTGGCTGACTCGAACAATGAATTGATTAATATACTTTTAAAATGAGAATATTTCCAGAGTGAAAAGCGGAACGGTTATAATTACATTATTCTCAAGAAACAAAGATGAGAATTGTGAATGAGTGAATTATAACCCAAAAAAAATAATTATTGCCTTATTCCTTTGGCGAAAACTATTTTCAAAAGGATCACATGATACGTAATTGTACGTTTAGCAAGTTATAATCTTTTTCGCGAAATCCAGTTTGAAAAGGAAAAGGAAAGAAAAGAGTGCGGTGATATTGGACGTATTTTTTTGGCGCAGTGGGCACACCAAATAAAGCTACAATAAAAAACCACTCTTTTTTTCACACACAGAGAATTATACCATCATCTAACGTTTCCCTTCTCTTCTTTTTGCAGACACACACACAAAAAGATTTTTTTCCTTCTTTCATTTTTCGCGAAATCCAGTTTGAAAAGGAAAAGGAAAGAAAAGAGTGCGGTGATATTGGACGTATTTTTTTGGCGCAGTGGGCACTCACCAAATAAAGCTATAATAAAAAACCACTCTTTTTTTCACACACAGAGAATTATACCATCATCTAACGTTTCCCTTCTCTTCTTTTTGCAGACACACACACAAAAAAGATTTTTTTCCTTCTTTCTTCTTACTTGAGAAGAGATCAGTTTGAAGGCCGCACTGGATTCGTTTTTAGTCTCGAGCGTGTGTGTGCAAAAACTATACAGCTCACTTCACCAAAAAGGAGAAATCCCGAAGATTAAACTGGTTTAGAATGCACCCGTCGTCTTTCCAATGTGTATTATTGTACACATCCAGGAATTTTTTTTTCGTACACATTGCAAAAAAATACGTATGTATGCAATTACGGAGAGGTATGCAGAGAAAAAAAAGGATATCCGAATCTGTACACAGAATGTGCATATAATGGATTGCCTATACCAATAAAACCCTTCACCACAAGAAAAAAAACATACGTGGGCGTGTTATGCACGTTTACATATGTCTTATATATATTTTTTTTTCTGCACACAGTAGAAAATACATTACGTATGTTCCAGTTTCATGACAAAACTTTGAATTGCTTTTTTTCTGCTGAAGAAGACGAAAAACGGAAGATATATTGAAGGGAAAAATACCTGCTCAAATTCACACACAAATATCCTTCCGAGAAGAAAAAAAGACCTCCTTCCCATCCCATTCCATTCCTGTTGTGTATTCGCAGCATTCCAAAAAAATATTTTTTAACAATTCTATATATCCTTATCGAAAAAAAAACTAGTGGGCAAATAATGGTAGTATAGAAGAGAGACGAGATGTGGATAAAAAATGCAATGCAATATTCTTTTCATTTCTTTCTACTCTTCACTCACTCACTCTCACATTCTTCTTCATCCACCTTCTCCACGTCCTTTCCTTCAACTTCTTCTGGTACAATTTTTTTTGTGTGTGTGCACCACACGGATATCTCAAGCCATCTCAGAATATTTTTTTGTTGGCGGCAGGCAGCGGCATGTGCGGGCATGTATCTTTATTATACATGGTTATTGGCTCATATTCTATTGTTGTGAATTGAGAAGGGATATCTGTCAGTCAATTGAAGATGTTTTGTAGTAGTGTAATATGTACACACTCATCTCAACTTCCCTGTTTTATTCCTTTNTGTACACACTCATCTCAACTTCCCTGTTTTATTCCTTTTTTTTCTTTCGAGGGGAAGATTCTTCAAGAAGAGAATAAATAAGCGCAATAAGATTCCATTTTATTTCCCTTTTTATTATTGGGAAAATAACACATATCTATCCCGAGAAAGGAAAGAGATCAATTCAAGAACTTACACACTCCTTTTCGTGGAGGCTCTTGGGTCTTCTGTGTTATTGTTCATGTCGTTCTTGTTGTTGTTGTTTGTAATATCAAGGAAAATTTGATAGAGCGAGAAAGTAAGTTAAACCATATTATTTGCTTCTTATCAACAAAAACTTTTTCCACAAAAATATGGATAAGCATCCTTTCATATATATTTACTTGGATCTCTAAAGACACATCTATCCTGTTGCAGTGTGTATAAATTCTTGTTTCTGATATTCAATATAAAAAATCCAATATTATAAATGGGCTAATGCCTACTTACAAAATACTTTTTTCTTCCAACAACCAATATTTTTTTTACTTTTCTCTGAAGAAAAAAAAGTGAGTGAATGAGGAGGGAAAAGTTATCCGCTCTTGTTTTTCTTTCCCGGACTATGGAATACTGAATCCAATGAAGTTTGTAGGAAGGATTTTATCCTTTCCTTTCTTCATAGAAGACACTTGGAGTAACTTGAGAGAGGTTATTATGAGAACAAAAAAAGTAAGAAGGCGACCCGAACTACATATATATTTTATACATGAGGGAGAATATGAGGAGGAGACATTATTATTTTTTTCGGGATACTGGATTTCATGGATTCTTTTAATACTTTCCTCTCAATAGAATATATGTATTATGGAGCAAAAATTTACTTTACAAGAAAACTTCTTACCACACAATATATGAGCTGAGTAGTAGTAGTTAAGCCAGTGATTTTTTTATATAATCTTGTCATGTCGAAGACTTACACGATCATATTCATTCACTTATGCTTTCCGTAACTTGGTTTCTGGGTCTTTGGGCTTCTTTTTATTAGGCAACTCGGTCTACTTGAAGGAAATCTACTAAAAAAAGTTCACCCAGTATCATTGGAAAAAAACAGTGAGTGACGTAAGGATGCTTCATCATAATACCATCTGGGTATCTTTCCACCCACTTGAAATATATTTTGTTTGCTTATCTGTTACTTACTTACCTAATATTTTTTCTTTTGCTGAGGAGTGGTGTTGTGGTTTGAGAGGATGTAAGTATTCCTGTCAGGTTGGATTTTTTGTCACCAACTTGGAGCAAAAAAGTGATTATATTTTTTTTCCTTCTGTGTCACTACTTTTTTTGGATCAGGATTTGGGAACTTTTATTCTTGGAAATATAATGGAATCATATAATATATTATTATGTATCTTAAATATTTTTTTATCATGTAATAAAGTAGGTGGCACAAGAGGGAATATTTTTGCTCAAGTTTTGGTTAAGGCTTGTCGCGAAAAAAGTTTGAAGTTTGCAAAAAAAAATCTAGGTTAAGCAGAACATGACAGGGAGACGAGAAAGGTAAACAAGAATGAATACAAAAATGTATTCTGATAAGAAAGAAGGTGGGAACTACTTTCATTAAAAATAATAGAGACTCATGATGATAACACAAGGGAATTTGATACATGTGTGCTCATGTTATACATGTAGCATATGCAACGAGTGAGTGGTCACAGGAGACTTTGTGTGATGATGATAATCTTTCTTGGGAAGAATCCACCTAATTAGAATACTTTTAATTGCCTACAATTTATAGTGTTTTAGTTTCTGTCAGACAAATCCAATAATCCTTTTATTAGTCATCAACTCGCTAAAAGTTCCTCTCAAGAGTGGTGGTTATCTGTATTCGAAAAACGAAATGTTTTTATTTATTGTGTTGATTATGTCAACTCGTTCCCACTTCCTCGACGGAATTTTTTCTGTGGGCATATACTTTATGTATATGTGTCATGAATTAAACCATAAAAACAGAGTAGAGCACTTTCTCTCTCGAAAATACCATCGTTAAGTGAAAGCTCTACCAATTTCTTTCTCAGTTGTATCTTATCTCTTTTCCTTTTTTCGAGCGCAAAACGAAACCACACGCACCATTTCTATTGGTGGTGTAGTAAAAAACAAGAGCGATGGGAGTAGTGAAGTGAAGGAATTTCTAAATGAGATGATTGAGGGAAATTAATGATCTGACGATTTTTTTTCCTGTCGGTTCCGTCTCGTTGCTTTTCTATTAGGAACACATTTTCCCTTCCGAAAACCGTACTCGACACACACACATGCCTATAAAAAAATCTTCATTTCGGGTTTGCCGTGCCATGCCTACTTGGTCTGGTGAGAAATGGAAATTACCGTGCGTATAATAGCTCAAGCTCCTCTTTTTTTAGCAGGTCGTATATTTCATTGTGAAGATCTTGACTCAGGTTTCATTCTTCTTTTCCTTGTCTTCCTAAATTTGTGGTGGAACCTATCTGAATGAAGAAAAATATATTGGATTCGCGTGAACAGCTTTAGAGATGGAAATGATTCTGGGACAATAAAACAGTAAACGGCTCAGGTCTTTGTTATTGCAAATCACATTTACTAGGAGCACCCAACGTGACAACTTGGATTGGGGCAAGTCTACACCTAATCGTGATTAGGTCGATATAATGTTGAAATAAATTTTAAACGACGGCCAACTACGCTTATTTACTGAAATGTAAAAGGTGAGCATGGTTTTATTTAGTTGCTTGCAAAATTAAATATATAATTGGCTTCGGCGTCGTTTAAAATTTTATTTGAAATATTTCTACGGTGACGTACAGAAGATTGGTTAATGGGGAAAATTACGACGTGAAGCAATATGCAGTTGCAATCAATGAAGAGCATTCTTCTGGTCATTTTAAAAAAAAAATACGGTGCACTTAGTGACATTATCAATAATGCCTTCAACACACGCATAATACAAGTAATTTTTAAGCAAAATCCATTCCTTATCATAAAACACAAATAAACACATTCAAAAATTAAAGAGCAAGATAAAAAAAATACCCAAGTTACGGTAATTTAAGCCCAAATTTAAACCATCTTGAATCATCTTTACACTTCCAATCCATCTTCCACTGAAGTGAATGGAATTTTCGGGTAATGCAAGAATCCTGTCTAGATTTTCATTTTTACGCACCACTCACAAAAAAGAGAATCAATTTCATACATGCTTAGCTCCTATAAGATATCCACCAAATTTAAACCATCTTGAATCATCTTTACACTTCCAATCCATCTTCCACTGAAGTGAATGGAATTTTTGGGTAATGCAAGAATCCTGTCTAGATTTTCATTTTTACGCACCACTCACAAAAAAGAGAATCAATTTCATACATGCTTAGCTCCTATAAGATATCCACCCACACTATAGAGTAAGCTCTCAAAAAATATTGCTACATTATTTCTCCACTTTTTTTAGTGGATCCGGTAGTCAAGTTTTGTTGGCAGGAGCGTTAGCGTTTTCCCATTTTTTTCTTACTCCTCCACACACCAAAACCCATGTGCGTATCATTTTTCCACTGGATTCTCCAATTCCACTGAGGATTTTTTTTCTCAAGTCCCTTGGCTCTCGGGAAAACTGTCTGAAAGAATGGTTAAGAAAAACAAGTTTCCTTCCTTTTCAACTCAAAACTTTTTTTTCTTGACTTGAAGTGAAAATGCTTGAAAGAATGCATAAGTCAAGATGGTGCTCGTACTCGTCGACTTGTTTGTATAAAAAAAAGTAGATACACATAGCAAGTGAGTGAGTACCCTGGCCGCAGGGATTTTTTTAAGTAAAAAATTTTTTTGACCATGTGCTGCTCCGTGTCTTTACACTGATATGAGCACACATCAAATATAAACATTTTTTGCTGCAATTCACTTCATTTTTTACCCAGTTCTCATCATCACCACTTCAAGCAAAAGTTGATTCAATTTTGGACTGCTTTCGGTCAGAAAATTTTTTTATTCGTAAAAAGAATTCGTTCGAAAAAGAAATCGAAGATCCAGTATGGATTTTCAATTTAAGTTGCACCATAGAAAAAAAGCGGAAGTCTCTAGTAAAAATTTGTTAGAATAATAAAGCTAAATTTGAATGTGGATCAAAATGATCCTAAAAATATGCGCACATATTACATACCAAGTGGATTCAATTTGATAGCGGAACATTTTGGGAAAAAAATCCGGACCAGGAAGTGTAATTCATTCAACCAGAAAAAACTGGAGCACAGCGAACAAAAAAAAGTTTTTCAATTCTTGGAGCAAGAAGAGAAAAAAAGTCAAAAGAATTGGAAATTTTTTCACACCATGAAAAAAAGCCAGGACGAAATGAATGAAAAGAGTAATATTCCAATTTTTAAAAGCACGACGAAGCGTCCATTGTTAAGTTTGAAGTTTTTTTACTTGCTCCATTGCTCCAAGTTATAAAAGGAGGGTTACAAAAAAGGGAAAGAATTTGACCTGAATTTTCCCTTTCTTTCATTCCTTCTCCAGAAAAAAAGTTAGTATTTCCTTATTTGTGGAGAGCAGAGAAGAACCAGTTCGAATTTGAGTCAAAAGGAATGAAATAATTTTGAGCAAACTTTTATTTTATTTTAAGTGAACCGTTTTGTTTCTTGAAAACCCAAGGAATTAATACCACAAGACTTTTGTGTCCAGAAAAGATCGTTAGAAGCTATTGAGGAAGAAGAAGTCTTCCTGAATAAAAAAGACTTGTGTGAGAATGAATAATGATTAGAAATAGTTGAGTTTTGTTCAGGAAACGACCTTAATTCTCAGACACTTTTCAGCTCCACACACACATAATAATAATAATAATACCACAGGGGAAAAAATAATTTTCTCTCGAAGAAAGTTTATCTTTCCAATCGACCCAAAACTCTCCAGAATTAGGGAAATAGATTATTGCCTCCAGATGCATGCACGTATTTATGTGCTGACACCAAAGGAGAAAA